>JAYKKM010000360.1:9530000-9790000 GCA_035772405.1 Chrysogorgia sp. JL179-B06 | reverse complement strand
AGCGTGGCTGCTCTTCACGCTGGGATACATATCAATCTACACATGTCTTGCTCTTACCATTGAGCGATGGTTGGCCGTCGTGAAGCCTCAATTTTACAGAGCTGTCAAACCAAGTCACGCAATAAAAGCCATTGCCTCGGTGTGGGTTGTGGGATTCTTAATCAACATTACTACTCTTTTCCGTGCGAAATACAATGAAACAAAACAGCAGTGCAGCTGGACGTACTTGGAGGTTGGAAACAAAGAATTGCCGTGGTTAGATTTCACGTTGCAGTCGATTATTCCATTCTTTTCCATGTTGATCCTTTACTGTCACATTCTTTTCACACTGAAAAGGCTTCCATTTCTGGATATGGGAAACGGTAATCCCCTACGAAGAATCACCATATTGGCTTTCTCAGCATCATGCGCGCTGGTTATCGGGTGGTTACCAAGTCGCGTGAGCTTCATGCTGAGCAAGTTTGGCTATGTCGATCCTGGCGGCGTCGCACACTACGTGCTCGTAATGTTTTCACTTTCCAACAGCTGCGTAAATCCATTTCTTTATGGAATTTACAGTTCGGAGTTTCGGAAAGAGTTCAAAGTGTTGTTTAAGTTCTTTCAGTTTTCGTCTAGTTGTTCAGTTGAACCGAAGGAGAACAGTAAAACTAAAACGACGAGTCGCGATCCTGCTCAAGCTACAAGTGTGTGCTAAATTTGTGAACTAAAATGAATTATGTTAGTTAAGTTAAGTAGTTGCAGCTTGATGTTTGTAAAGTTGTAAAGGTTTTACTTTGCAAGCTGTGTTAAGTTGTCAATACGCAGAAAAACTCTGAGCACCAGACAAAATACCCTGTAATTAAATACCGTATTTAACCTTGCTCTGCCATCTGAGTTCCAGTGGCTCAATGGTTAGAGCGTCTGTCTAGCATTCACAAGGTTACGGGTTCGAGTCCTGTGTGGTGCTCAGAGTTTTTCTGAGTATTGACAACTTAACACGGCTTGCACAGCAAAACCTTTACAACTTTACAAACATCAAGCTGCAACTTCCGTGGAAGAGTTATACAGTAAATACGTACCTAAAATGAACAGGTTTTGTGATTGGCTATATGGAAGAAAAGTGGCTAGGGTTAGGACATTAGTTTCTTTGTGGTTGATTCTATTGTTTTATTGTTTTAATCAACAAATCACAAAACTTGATAGTATAGGTTATCACAATACAAAGGCACGCAGGCCATTTACTATGTGTTATATAGAAACACGGCTGGTATCAGAACACACATTTTCAAATGTTACTTATAATATCATTCATTTTAAAGTTGTAAATGTTTTGCTGTGCAAGCTGTGTTAAGTTGTCAATACTCAGAAAAACTCTGAGCACCAGACAGGACTCGAACCCGTAACCTTCTGAATGCTAGACAGACGCTCTAACCATTGAGCCACTGGAACTCAGATGGCAGAGCAAGGTTAATAATTACGGTATTTAAACCTGGGACGAGTCTTGCCGTTATCACAAATACTTGTTGGACTACAAGACGTGTTGTGACAGTCAATTTCCAGTCAAATGTTGTTAGTTAAGTTAAGTCGTTGAGGGAGGCCGAGTCAGCGATATATCAGCGGTTTCACATAAAAAGTTCTTGAAAACAAAATTTGACACTCCAGGAGGAGAATATGGGATAGATTTTTAAAAAAAAATGGCCGTATAACTACAATTAATTTAGTACGATAACTGGAACTATAAAAGATCCTTGATGATGTTTAGATTTACATAACGCATACATAGAGAGATTAAGATTTTAGACCACCTCCTCTGACAAGTAATTACAGTATAAACGGCCGTCAAGGCAGGAGTGGGTTAAATAAATGCGGCGGGGGTGATTTGCAGAATGTTGAATGCAGATTATAGAACGCGACTACACTATATTAGGAGCACGTTGTAACCAATAAATTTTGTACCCAATAAGTTACTGGATTGTAAGAAACCCCCAAAACAACAAAGATCCTAACCCTAACCCCCGGCCGCCTAACGAGTTTTCTAACCCTGCGTTCTGCAATCTGCATTCTGCATTCTGCAAATGACCCCCGCCCAAATAAATGTATAAAATTTTGTTTCATTTGTAATAAAATGGAGTTAGAATGCAAAAACATGATGTACATTTTTTAAGTACAAATGAGTCAAATGACTGAACACTTCACTGTGTACTTGCAATGTGAGTGTTATGACTGGAAGGAATGCCGTTTTCAAAATTGCTACGTGGAAATTGAGAAATTTTGTCATGTACTGTATATACATGCTACAGTTTTTTTTTAATTTTCTGAAAATTTTCTTTAACGGCAATTTGGTTTAATGGCTTCGCCAGTGCAGTCCCTGAACTTGTTTCTCCCTGAACGCTGTTCTCCTGCTGGAGTATCTGATGAACATTTTGGTTACTACTTCATGTTAGGCTCACAAAATGATTTTGGAATAAATTTTGGTTAGGATTATAGTTGTGTTGGGCATACAAGAAGTACCATCATTTTTATGTGGAACCGCTGATATATCGCTGACTCGGCCTTCCTCAAATGGAAGAGTTATACCCGAACAGAGGTGCAGGAAGTTTTAAATGGGCCAATTTTAAATGGGATCAGCCAGCCCCCCAAAAAACAGGACAAGCGTTGCTAAATTTAATGTTTTTTCCCCAATTATATTAGTACGACTATAGAGGGTAGGAGACAAGCTACTTAAGGTAATCTACCAATGGGCGTCATCTACGCGAGATTTTACAAACGGGTGTAGCCTGAATAGCCTAAAGTGTTAGTTGGTTAGCCAACCCCTAAACCCTTGCCACGCGAGTGTTAGATTGGTTCCGAGACCCTTCTGAGTTCTGTCAGAAGAGGCGGCAGTCAAGCTTGGATTCATTTGAACTATGCTCGCTGTAGAATTAGATGAAAATGTTTGCTCAAATTAATGCAAATTGTCTTTCCGAGCTTCTACATTTCAAAATTTTCCGAGGGAGCACCCCCTTACCCCCTAAAAATGCGGTCTCTGATTACCTTCTTGTCGACTTCAGTCCCTCCAACTTTAAATCCGTTCCTACGCCTCTGGTTAGGAACATGAATGATGAACAAAATGCTTAGTGGAATTAAACATGAGACGAAGACGTGTTTTCAGGTCATTTTCCGGTTAAAATGGCGTCATCCCGATGTTTCTATCACAGTTACAGAGAAACAAATTGTTTTACAAAATAGCAAGTGTCTTGCTACAGATGAAATCTAATACAAAATGAAAATGACGTCATTTTTGTCTCGGTACTAAAATGGAAAATGAGGCTTGACCAATCAAAGCCTGTATAATATTTGTTATTTTATATATCTGTAATTGGTATAAATTGACAAGTTTCTATCACAAATCCTCAATTTTCATTGGCTATCGGAGGAGTTATTATCCTCTGTTAGTATAATTTCTGAACTTAAACGAGTTCTGATTGGATGACTGGGCAGTAACTCTGAGACGATAGCTATCACATCACTAGAAAGCATACTTGAAAAAGTGTTTTTTGTAACCAGACTGGATTTATTCGTTCCACTCCCCTCTCGGAATCCTCATTTTGATGTATGCTTTCTAAAACATGACGAATTTTTTTCAAAATGGCGACTATATTATAATTGCGGCTAAATACAGGAATCGCACATCCACTTTATAGCAGATTACACCAAGTCCTCAAAATATTAGTACTCGCAATAATCCCCTCGCCGCCTTTTCTACCACTACTCCCCACCCCACCGCTAGAGTTTCTTTTCCTCATACATGGTCCCAAGTGCCCAGACCGCGTCTGTCGATAACAAACCTTAAAAGCCGGTGTGTCGTATGTAGATTTTGAACGCTACCTCGGCCAATATTTATTCGATTTCAATTCTGAAAACAGTTTTGGAATTACGGCGTCTACATACGTAACGTACGTGTCTCTTATATTACGAGAACGTGTATACCCTTCGTAAAACGGTTCATCTACTTAGAAATTATTCGGGAATCAGCCAGCCCGGCCAAACGGCCTCGTCGTATATGTATATCCTGCACGTTAGTGCATAAGAGCTATAATTGCTATACCCTCGGCGTCCGCGTCAGTAGTATAGAGAGTGGGGGTACGAGCCCAATCGATGTTATACGTGAATATAATTACCAAAACGTCACCAAATTTGTGTCAAACCACGGCTCGACAAAATTCGCTGTCATTTTGGTAATTCTATATTCACGGAAAACATCGAATAAGCTCGTACCCCCACTCTCTATACTACTATGGCGGTCGTTAATCAAGCTAGACACCCCTCACGTTGTCTACTCAATTGATGTCAAACACGCGCGAGACTCACGAAACAATACCAAATTTATACCAAATCACGATTTTCGCTAAATTTGGTGTTATTTCAGTCATATTTTAAAAATAGAATGTGTCGCTTCGTCATTTTCGCATTTTTTAAAAAATAGAAAGTGTCGTTTCAACATTTTCACATATTTAAAAAATAGAAAGTGTCGCTTCAACATTTTCGCATATTTAAAAATAGAAAGTGTCGTTTCGTCATTTTCGCATTTTTGTTTGACAAACTACGACCGACGCGTTCTGCTGTTGTCTCAATTCACGCGCGAAAAAAACCCACTAGATTTCGATTCTAGTGGTGGTGTTTATCCAAATGGATAGCGAAATGGCGCTCTTTTGGTTGGTCAATTCACACCAGCGTCCACAACAAATGTTTTATCCAAACAAGTATCCAAATGGATAGCAAAATGGCGCTCTTTTGATTGGTTAGCAACATTGACTAATTTGCATACTAACAGGTGGCCGGTTGTTTTGCGAATTAGTCCGTTTGTTCACTATTTTCAGTGTTTGTCACCTCACTTCTAAAATGGTGATCGTACACATATTTCGACGTTGTGATTCCTCCCGACAACAAGCCCAAGAAAGGTATGTACGGCGTCACAATCGCGACAATGCTCTCAACGTCTTTCTTTAATAACGGGTCTTTTTGCAACTCGTCATTTAGTTCGTCAGGGTTCTCAATAGCGTTCAACCCATCTAGTAAGCTAGCGAATTTGCTGATTAGCAAGTCAGTGAGAAAAGCGTTTGCAATTTCCATTCTCTTCAACTCATATTGGTGCCATATCTTATCGATAACCTTTGCGGACGCTTTTTTAATGTACGCTTCAGATTGGCTTACAACACCATCACCAGACAGTCTAATAAGTTCAGCTCTCCTAACGTCAATGTCGTCTTCCACAGTTGAAGTGCCAGCGGCTTGAGTATCCTCAACTAATTCCTCAATCGTGGGGGTTTCTTCACTTTTGCGTTTCACCATCACGCTATTACTTATACCCATATTTTATTGCGGAACAACAACTTCGTAACTGTATGGATAGCGCAGTGAGATTTCGAGTCTAGCGTACTTGTGATTTTTTAACGCGGTCAAAATCACCGACACCTCCTCTTTGCTAATGTGTCCAAGGTAATCGTCAATAACAACCTTCATATCACTCCTGCTCGGACAGTAAAAGCAAACAAGCTTACTAATGTTTTCTCTATACGGTTTTGCGATCGACGTCAGTTGTTGTGTGATGACAATAACGCTCAACATAAAATGTCGCGCGCTAAAAGCCAAGTTGACCAATTGACTAGTCCTATTCTTGACGTCCTGCCCACTTGCACAGTCGTCCAACACAATCAGAGTGTTAGTGCCTTTAAAAGTGTTCGTTACACACTTGAGAACAGCGTCGACATTGTCTTGTGCACAGTCTATCGCTAGCACGTCAGGGTCACGTACATATTTCCAATCTTGATACGCTTTATTCCACTCGAAAGTAGGGCAAATCAACACAATGTAGTCAAACTTACCGCGATACTCAGATTCCAGTGTGTTGAGTAGATAATGTGTCTTACCACAAGCTGTCATCCCAACAATTAGCGCGTTAAACGGAGTTTCCATTAAATTGCGTTTGATTTAATACTGGATTGATTGCATCCCATTGTTCATGAAATTGACCAGCCCATCGCTCATCACAAACACCCTGCACATAACATTCGCAGTCGTCGCTTTCTTAGTGATTTCAAGAAGCACGCCGGATTGTGTGTTCACAATTTTCTTGCCAGTGGCGACGTTGCGATTATCTTGAACGCTCCTCAAGTCAATGACTAACGCAAAACCATCTTTATAGAACTTCTGTATGGTCATGAACTGAGCGTGTTCTTCGCCCAATCCAAACAGCCGTTTTGCTTCTGCGTAAAACTTCGACTTTGGAATGCCTTGTGAGTACACGCTATTTGGCACACCTTCAATTGTGACTCTAACACTCTCAATATTCGGATAAAGAAACTCCTCACTGTCTGTTCGCACCTTATTCGTGAATAGCAACACAATTGCCTTCATGCTTTTTCTTGGTAGATTAACATTCTCGTTCACAATGGTTGTGCCTTTGTCCCATTCAGTGGTTTTCATCAGCGTGACGTGCTCATACGACAAACTACGACCACTTGCATAACCCGACGTTATTTCATCAGAGAGTTCCTGGTTATCAATCGTTTCATACTCAAGCTCGAGGTTCTCCAGAGTGTATCCACCCACGCTCTCGTTGGATTGTGCCACCATGATGTCTGTGGCCTTCGGAAGTGTGATCACATACTGCAAGTTGTTATTCATGCTAAAAGGAGCGTACAACCCATGGTCATCCATGATTTTACCAAGCTTAATCCGCTGTTTCGTTCCAATCAAACCAAACATCAACGCGTCGCTAACCTTAGCAGCGCTCCCACTTGTCGCACCACTGTCGTCCTTAGAAATCAGCTTTCTCAAGTTCTCAGAGCCAACACCATAGTCAATCATTTGGTCTCGCGCAGTAGCACTTTCCCAAAGGTCGCGATAAACACCAGTGTAATTTTCCCCATTGTTGTCATACACAGTTTCCCCAGCTAGTCTCACAACAAGTTTCTCACAAAGTAACTTGCTCACATTGTTCAAGAACCAGCTTTTGGCGTTTGCATTCTTAAAGTCAAACACTAGACCCAACGATCCAGGCACCAAACAGCTACTAACCTTGAGCTTCGGTACATCAATGTAAAGTTCTTCACCAGGACTGACTTTATTAGGGTTCAACGTGATCACATGCTGTGTTCTCACCCCTTTTATGACGCCCATAGTTGCTCGTCTAAAACCAGGACTCAATTCTGCTGACGTGACGTTCATATACTTTACACATATTTTGTTACTACTGTTTTAGCTTGTAATAGTCATAAGCGAACCACGCGAATATCACTGCGAGTACCCACAGATTTTGAGCCAACCATGCGAGACCCTTCGCACCCAACGTCAACGCATTATAAACTAAGTTAGCCAACCCAACAGCCCATGGGCCCATCTTCGTTATCGCGTTCTTAACGGCCTGCGCAAATGACCTCGTGGCCATAGCGCCTTTCACAACAGCGGACCTCCCAGCGATGATAATAGTTGTTATAATTCCAGCCATTGAAATTGCTACAGCACTCAACCCAACCATGTTCTCTTTAGCCCATTCCTTGAATCTCTGAAACCTGTCAATGTCGATCTCTTGTTGCTCTCTAACTTCCTCTACTTGTCGTTGCTCAATAGTTCTATCTCGCGCTTCTTCAAGCCCTACTATACGTTCTCTCAACCTAAAGATAATGCTTTCGTCATCCTCGTCGTCTAGTTTGTCTGATGTTGTATTTATTGCCTCTTGAAAGTGGTCTGCTTGTATTTGCAGCGCACCATCGTCACCTGTTCTTGACTCAGGCACCACACTATCGCTTGGATTAACCACACCACCCAGTTCGCGGTTCTCGTTTGGTGTTAGCCCAGGTATGTTGTCATAGTTCACTTTTGTTTCAATTACTGCAGGAAGTCATCTGGGATTACTTCTGCTGTGACAGCTGTTGTGTCTACACTCTCAGGGATTTGATCAACTAACTGTTTGAACTGCTCAATCGCGTTTTTACTACTCTTATCTTTACTGTAGATCAAACCATTTTTCCCAGGTATTAGAATTCGTTTGGGTTTCCCATATTTACCATCTTTGCTCATCGGTTTGAAAAGAATAGACCCTGAGCCTGTCACGTGCGACCTGTTGACTACGCTCCTCGACGCGTCATCACGACTGAGTCTTTTTTTGTACAACTTACGTATTTTCTTATCTATTAGCTTGATTCTTTTTACTTCATTTTTTATTACCTCTTTGTTGAACTCTTTTAGTTCACCAAATCTTCTCTCAAGTTCATCCGACTTTTCAAAAGATAGATTGAAACTTGTGTCTTCAACGTCACCATATGGTTCCTGCTTGACGAACTCCGCTGTTGGGACCTCTATGTTAGTTCCCCTTATTGTCACCGTCTTACCATCGCCAGTGTCGATAAATGACGTCTCTTTTTCTCGAAACCTTCTATCCTGTTCGTCCTGCAATCTATTCATTCTCTCAAACAATTTATCATACTCAACACGCTCAACGTCTGGCATGCCACCGCTGACGTACTTATCGTCAAGTAAATCGTAAGCTTTAGTGACTCTCTCAAGTTCGTCATTTATTTGATCATCAGTGTGAGCTCCACCAAGGTTCTCCATCTCGATCTCGTCGAAACCTTCCCCACCTTCAGCCATATTACATTAGCTCACATTTTGAATATCGCTTTCTGGTATCCATGAATCACGCTTGCTTTTAGTTTAAATAATTATACGCAAGCCACGCGAATGTCACCGCAAACACCCACAGATTTTGAGCTAACCAGGCGAGACCCTTTGCACCTACCACCAGCGCGTCATAAACTAAGTTAGCCAACCCAACAGCCCACGGACCCATCCTCATTATCGCGTTCTTAACAGCTTGTGCGAACGACCTCGTAGCATGCATAGCGCCTTTCATAACATTAGACCTACCAGCGATAATAATAGTTGTTATAATTGCAGCCACTGAAATCGCTAAAGCACTAAACCCAACCATATTTTCTCTAGCCCATTTCTTGAATTTCTGCAATCTGTCAATGTCGACTTCCTGTTGCTCTCTAGCCTCTTCTATTTGTCGCTGTTCAATAATCATATCTTTAGCCTGTATAAGTCCAATCATTCTTTCAGCTAGATCAATATACTCTTCGTTCTCTGCGATCGTGAGGCCCTCTCCATCAAGCTCTGCTATTCTTTTGCTCGCTTCATTTATCAAGTCTTGAAAATGGTCCGCTTGTATTTGCAATGTACCAGGTCGCCTATTCTTGACTCAGACATCACACTCTCGCTTGGATTGAGCGTGCTATTCAACTCACGGTTCTCGATTGGTGTTAGTCCAGGTATGTCGACGTACTCCGCATGTGTGGTGTCTAACAATGGCGCACTCCTCACGACGTCTTCACGATCTCTTGCGTTGCCATTAGCCCACGTTGTAAGATCACTAAAAAACCCCTCCATATGTCGACGCAATCTTCTACTACGTTCACAATCCAGTCCACTCACCACTTTAATTAGTCTAATTCTCTCGTCGACTGTGACGTTTGGATCGTCCCGAGCTAGTTTACGATCTTGAGTGGCTTTTTCGAGACTATACTTTAGTTCATCGTCAGTGACATCTCTGTATTCATTAGAGCCCTCCATCTCAAAGTCGTCGAAACCACCTTCAGCCATATTACATTAGCTCACATTTTGAATATCGCTTTCTGGTATCCACGAATTATGTTTGCTTTCATAACCTAACCATTTGACCAGCGCCATCTTCTTCCCTCTGACTTTCTTTCTTTTCAACACCTTTTCAACTCTGTACACATCGCCACCATGTTTCTTATTGACCAGCGATAATTCCTGTTCATAAAATTTACCAATAATCTGTTCACCACTTATGTCCTCAATTTCATACACGTTCGGATCACCACGAATAACTCTCACCACTTTAAACAGCTCTTCAGTGAAGTTAGCTTCATAGCCCTTTGTGAATATACTCTTGTATTTACTAATTCTCACTGATTCGCCAACCTTAAACTTCGGCAATGGGTTGTCTGCAAATTGATGACCAAACAAAGTGGTCCAAACTTCACCCTCATTTGACTTATCGACATCCTTTGGCTTCATCATAATGCTTCGATTCACATTGCTATTATAATTGCCCACAAACTGGTCAAGAACGTCAATCCATCTGTACGTCCCGCGGGCGTAAAAGTACTTCCACATAATGCTCTTGAGACTTCTATTAAAACGCTCAACAACAGCAGCCTTTTTATCACTCTTAGTGCTGAAATATTCAACACCATGTTCTTTCAGCAAACTTTTCACACCAACGTTGTAGAATTCAAGTCCATCATCAAATTGTGCTAACTTAGGCGTGGCCCCAAACCGATCTTTAAAGTCGCTCAATAGCTCTCCAACAGCCTTAGTCATGTTCTTAGTGTCTTTTCTGTAAACCGCGGCACCAAAAGCGTATCTACTCAATATTTCAATGCCTGTTAGTATCCAATAATAACCTCCATTCTGTTTTGAATACTTACTCATGTCCACTAAATCCATTTGGAGCTCTTCACCAAGAAACCCAACAAAGGTAGCACGGAACTTGTGTCTTCTCACAATGGGTTTGTACCTAGTGTAAGTGTCCTGCGTGGTCAACCATTTTTTCACTGTTTTTCTAGTTACTTTCAATCCGTCTCCCAATGCACTTTGATACAACCTCTCTGCACCAGTGTACCCTGTCTTGGGACTATAATAGATGTCTCTCAACCCTTGCTCTGTCTCCACACCGAGCTCCATATAATTCACACAATATACAGTTCCAATAGCACCGCGCCAATTTTAAGATCATCGTTATTTGGTTTGACGCGAAACGTCATACTTGAGTAAACACCTTTTTTAATACTCACCTTAGATTCGATGTCCATGTGACGTTGTACTGACCCCTTCAAAGACTGTTCGGTGGGTATTGGCAACGTTGCGATCACATTGCTACGCTTCCCATCAATACCCACATTGCTTTCGGTCTCAACAATGTCACACGAGACTTCTATGTACTTCAGACCTCTGTACATATCAACCTTGTTTGGACTGACGTGCCACTCCTTCCCTTGGATTAGCGTGTTTTCTGCAAAGCCAAGGAGAGGTCCAACCCCCAGCAATCTAAACGGGGCTACAGTCTTCACTCTACATCCACCAGATGGGATTTTCTCTATCTCAAGACTTGATACGTTTGGTCTCATGTCGGAAACCTGGAGCTTTATGTACTCAACCAACGCGTTGAAGTTATAATGTCCCTGAGGCACTGAGAACCGTAAGAGACTACCGAGGGAAAAGTCGATCGTGTTTGCCAGTACGTTGTCGTAGTCCCAAAACACAGTGGCTGTCTTAACCATAATGTATGGGTTGTCGTGCGTGACCATTATTGCGTTGTCAAAGGACACAACTTTTTCTGCGTCTTCAATGAATACCGTCAACTTTCGCATTATGTATAACATACGGTACATTATATATGCAGAAAGCCCTTCACGACTACTATGGAGAGTACTACGAACGTGCGATGGCGAACACATCGAAGGCTACACACGACGCGAAGGCAGACCTCATCAAAAAGTACCCCCACGCTACTTTAAGCAAATTCGAGTTCTATCCAAATATTTCACAAGATGGTAAAGTCCTAGGTGTTGACGTGTACTTCAGAAACAACGACATCCTCAGCACAGACATAACCAGCACAACCTTCAAAAATGATAGGAACATGTGGAAGTGGCTACACAATAGTAAGTTCCCAATAATATGGCAAGGTGGCGGAACTATCCAATCACTACCAAAAGGTCATAAGAACCACTGGGGGCTTTGGGATGGTTATCCAACAGAAAACGTGTTGAATTATCCAGTGAATAACTTCAAAGTTTTTGTTAACCAAAATAGTTACTTCATGTCAAAGCTACCAACCTTACAAATCACCACGTCAAAGACCACGTCGAAATGGGACGACAGCGAATCTTACTATCGTGTTGTGTTTGCGACGTATTGTGCAAGTTTCTGTTGTGGAGTCTCACTGCAACATTTATCAGTGTCACAAGAAGTCCACCCTGTGGTCACAAGTGTGATGAGATTTCATTTGTACTTCACCATTAGAAGACTTCTCAGAAGAATGGAAGGTGGTGAGACCATGAAGTCAATAAGTAGAGAATGTAACGCTTTCGAATTGTATGGTAAGATTTCCAAGATTCCCAGAAAACATTACTACCAGAATAAAGTCCTGAGCGATGGCACTTTAGGTGAATCCAGAGTGTACACACTCAACGACGTTCAGAACGATTATAAACGATACGTCGCGCAATTGTCAGACGGCTTTACCAACATTGGGTTGCAATATCTAAATCAGAGCATAGAAGCCTTTGTGTACTCCACACTTGGTGCGCAAGCGAGAACACGTGTATCAGTCGTTGGTGGTTCTGCAGGGAGTCTAGAGACCCAACAAGAATTCCGCAAGTTGTTTGCTGACAGTGTTATCAACTACGACGTATCGACATGGATTCTCAACATGAATAAATCGATTAGAGACACCAACGTTGTCCAAAATCTCGCAGTGTCGCCAAGTACATGGTTAATGCCAAGTAATGTGGTGATACTCAAGAATAAAATCGCTGGGTACAACAACTTATTAAAGATTGCTACAGAGTCCATGAGATTTGGAGTGAACACTCGCTTGAATGCAACAACACCAACGACTGTGGCTAAAAAAGTCCACCAAGAAAATGTGGTGACTCACTTGGTAGTACCACCTGTGAAGAAAACAGTCACCAATCAAATAGCACACACTACCACCACAAGTAAGTCAGACACGACAACGCTAGCGATAGTGTTAGGGTTCTCAGCAGTCTCTGGCTATCTAGTAAGCAAATACACCTTGAAGTAGTAATGAGTCTAAACTATGGGTACACTGCAAAAAAAACTTGAGTAAATTTACTCAAAAATGTGAGTAAAATAATGCACCCACAGTGACTCAAATTATTGAGTAAATTATATACATTACTCAACATCTGAGTAAATATTACTCAATATTTGAGTAAAACAAAATGCACCCACAGTGACTCAAAATCTTGAGTAAAATCAATACTTACTCAAAATCTGAGTAAACATTACTCAAAATTTGAGTAAAACAAAATGCACCCACAGTGACTCAAAATCTTGAGTAAAATCAATACTTACTCAAAATCTGAGTAAACATTACTCAAAATTTGAGTAAAATGAAATGCATACATGAGTGATTGAAAATCCTGAGTAAAAAACATTTACTCCAATCCTGAGTAATAATTACTCAAAATATGAGTAAAATCTGCTCAAACAAAGTCGTCTATAGAATCCTATATATATATAAATAAATGATCAACAGCATTTCACTTTTAACAAAATATATATTCTTAAAAAGAAATTAACAACAATTTAGGAAAATTGGAAATATCATTAAAGCCAAACAGATAATGAGGATATATTGTATGAGTTAATTAGTGGAACATTAAGAATAATTACTCAGAAAAATCACTACAGAGTTAATATTACAACATATACTGTATTTAAGAAAACAACGTTTATGATTGCTCTGTCACGCATGCTCATTTCTCGATGGAGCATGGGCGGGAAAACATGTTAATATAAGCTTAGTTTAATTCATTCACAAATGTTACGATGGAAGCTGGTAGTTTCTTCCAATCCTTAATATTTAAAATACACTTCTCCAAATAAATGAAAAAGTTGTTTAAGGAGCATGGGTATTCATACATAAATACATAATAGGTGGACAAAAGTCCCAGACATCCATCGACAATACAACTTCTGACGTGGAACAGCACCTGTTGATCTGCCACAATCAAAATTTCTTTGGGAGACTTAATTTATATTCCCTTTCAAAAGGATCTTCGGGGAAAGACTGTCCAATCATGTTAGATCATCATCCTCATCCTCACTTCCACTTTCCTGCAGTGACAAGAAGTATAATAAACTTATAAGTAACTTGTAAATTTAAACAACTAGCCTGCGTGCATCAGAAAAATAAAGTACATGCAACATGTACGATTAAATGGCCAAAGGTAAACCATCAGTATTTGGTAAACAAAGTACTGATTCTTTGAGCAAAAGCCCTTTATTAAAGCAAATGACAGTTTAATTACTCTAAACAAGAGCTTTTACTCGAAACACCTGTATTTTTATACAATGCAGTAAGTCATAATTATGAGCTTCTTGCCACAACTTTTGAGTAATAATCTATTCTGGTGACACTTTAGCATGGGATCCCAAATCACTGCTACTGTGATTTCCAATTGAGTTTGGAATGCCTATTGTTCTGTCATGAAGTTTCATCAGTTATACAAGCAGTTGTGACACAATGCGAAGAGAGCACAATACACCTCTCTGAACCAAAAGAACATTAATATGAAGAACATGGCAAAAGTTGATGAATTGAGAACAAGTGCAATACAATTGTAACTTAAAAACTTGACGGCTGTAAGCAACCCTCCCAGACAACAGAAGTCTGCACAACATAAATGTATAGGTGCAGTTGAATCCTGGCTTTGCAACACTCATCAACAGGCGACTCCTTAATATTATGAGCTGATGGTAAAAGGCGGCATAAGCTACCCTCCCAAAAACTGTTGAACAGCACTGCCAGTGCAGGAGTAAAGCCACTTGCTACAATGTTTTTTTTATGCTAGCCTATTTCTTAATTTTCCCCTTGCAATGAAATTGATAGCAGCCTTTTATCTGTCAATTAGACATGCACATCATATTTTAAAAATTGTTTCAAAATGCATTTCCATCAATAACTATAATTTCATATTTGGCTTGTTCAATTAGAACGAAATTAATAAAAAGTATATCCATTGCAGATTGCTATAAATTTATGATCTCCTCTTCAACGGGCGGCTTTCATAAGCATGCCACCCAAAAGAGATGCTGGTAAAAGGCGGCTGTAAGCCACCCTCCCAGACAACAGAAAGTCTGCAGAACATAAATGTATAGGTGGTTGACTTCTGGCTTTGCAACACTCACCAACAGGCGACTCCTTAATATTAAGTGTCACTTGGATGAGCTGATGGTAAAAGGCGGCATAAGCCACCCTCCCAAAAACTGTTGAACAGCACTGCCAGTGCAGGAGTAAAGCCACTTGCTACAATGTTTTTTTTTATGCTTGCCTGTTTCTTAATTTTCCCCTTGCAATGAAATTGATAGCAGCATTGCTGCATTTTATCTGTTAATTAGACATGCACATCATATTTAAAAAAATGTTTTAAAATGCATTGCCATCAATAACTATAATTTCATATTTGGCTTGTTCAATTAGAACGAAATTCATAAAAAGTATAACCATTGCAGATTGCTATAAATTTATGTATCTCCTCTTCAACGGGCAGCTTTCATAAGCATGCCACCCAAAAGAGATGCTGGTAAAAGGCGGCTGTAAGCCACCCTCCCAGACAACAGAAAGTCTGCAGAACATAAATGTATAGGTGGTTGACTCCTGGCTTTGCAACACTCACCAACAGGCGACTCCTTAATATTTAGTGTCACTTGGATGAGCTGATGGTAAAAGGCGGCATAAGCCACCCTCCCAAAAACTGTTGAACAGCACTGCCAGTGCAGGAGTAAAGCCACTTGCTACAATGTTTTTTTTATGCTAGCCTATTTCTTAATTTTCCCCTTGTAATGAAATTGATAGCAGCCTTTTATCTGTTAATTAGACATACACATCATATTTTTAAAAATGTTTTAAAATGCATTTCCATCAATAACTATAATTTCATATTTGGCTTGTTCAATTAGAACGAAATTAATAAAAAGTATATCCATTGCAGATTGCTATAAATTTATGTATCTCCTCTTCAACGGGCGGCTTTCATAAGCATGCCACCCAAAATATATGCTGGTAAAAGGCGGCTGTAAGCCACCCTCCCAGACAACAGAACGTCTGCAGAACATAAATGTATAGGTGGTTGACTCCTGGCTTTGCAACACTCACCAACAGGCGACTCCTTAATATTAAGTGTCACTTGGATGAGCTGATGGTAAAAGGCGGCATAAGCCACCCTCCCAAAAACTGTTGAACAGCACTGCCAGTGCAGGAGTAAAGCCACTTGCTACAATGTTTTTTTTATGCTAGCCTATTTCTTAATTTTCCCCTTGCAATGAAATTGATAGCAGCCTTTTATCTGTTAATTAGACATGCACATCATATTTTAAAAATTGTTTTAAAATGCATTTCCCATCAATAACTATAATTTCATATTTGGCTTGTTCAATTGGAACGAAATTCATAAAAAGTATATATCCATTGCAGATTGCTATAAATTTATGTATCTCCTCTTCAACGGGCGGCTTTCATAAGCATGCCACCCAAAAGAGATGCTGGTAAAAGGCGGCTGTAAGCCACCCTTCTAGGAACCAGGGTTCCAATAAGTATTGAACATATTGATCATTGATACTGTATAATACATGCAACTACCTCTCTATACACAGCATTACATTCTCCCAATTTATTTAATACAACTGCACTTTTCATTGTTACCAAGTTAATGTCATTAGTATATTACCAAGAATTATAACTACTAAAACATTATGATAATATATACAAATTACATGTATATTATAAATTCTGAATCCAAGTTAGTGACTGAACATGTATAATTCTGATTGTTGGTGAGATGCTCTAACCATTGAGCTACTGTGACTAGGATGGAGAGGGTTTTAGCCGGTAATCTTTTAGATGGCCATCATTGATTTTGGACCCACTTCAAAAACACAGCTTTTGGGTGGCTGTTTATTATTTGGATGGCTTTTAGACAGCTTGTTAATTTTAGGACAGCTAACAGCTAGATATATATGGTAGTTGGTGGCCTCAATTCAGTCAATTAGTGAAACAACATGAATACGAGTAGTACAGGTATCATAAATACTTGATCAATAATGCTTTTGGTGTACCATGTACATCCACTGAACATCCAGTTGTGTTGGTAAGCAGAAAATTGTTTTTAATTATTTAAAAATCATACAGATTTGTGAAGGTATGTATATGCTTTTTAACAAGCATAATAAAAAATATTAGTAGATAAGATAAACTCAAACATAAAGTCAAACTTACCAAAATCTCTTAAGGAAGAAACAACCTAATTAAAATACAGATACCAGTTAATAATAAATTAAAGACTATAACCAAAGTAAGTCTTTTATTAAACTATCTTGTCGTGCAAAATATATACCGTTGTGATTATTATTACAATACATCACATGATGATCGTCAAGCTCAAATCCTCAGAAAATGAATCCCACACAGTTTCCTAAGCATTACTTGTATATGGTGAATGTTGCATATTCAGTGAATATACATGTAGCAATCAAACCAGTACATCATTGTATCCTTCACCCTTCATAAGAGTCTTGACTCTTGATATTAGAGCATGTCACAGGCAATCATCACATATTTGAGCCCTGTCTAGGACATTTTCTGAGGATTGAGCTTGACAATGTCTTGTCAATGTATTGACTCTGAGCTGATTCACTTGGCACTTTGTTTGCTATACATGTATGATGTATTTTAATTCCATGAAAAATAAAAAATCTATAACTAATTGACAACCGGTATGCAATATCACATGAAGAAATCTTTTGAATAATGCCAAATGTTTGGAAGTTAAATCTAAACATTATTAGTTAGAATCATCATTAGTTAAAATAAAAATTATGATAACACTTCTAAAACCAAACCAATATCACATATGCCATTACTCTCTGAATTTGTGCTTTTCATCAAGGATTTAAATCCTTAGAAGTTCCCTTTTGTTGATTGTTATTCATACTTAACCATTATCATAAACAAATGAAAGGTTGTAAACGGTTATTCCTGATAAATGTTTCTATAACATACCACTTTGTTTCCTGAGATCAAATAAAGGATGGGCTTTCTCCATCATTCAAATTATTTTGATTAGACACATGATAATATCCACATTTCAATTGAAAAATATAAACTACAATGAAATGGAATCCTCCAAGACAAAGTTTTTGATAGAGAAACGAAGTTCAGGCAACTATTTGATTTGCTTCAAACGTCCAGAAGCGTTTAGGATCAGGATTAATATATTAGTCAGACTTACCTTCGTCTTCGAACTTTGCTGAAAGCCTGAAATCGCAAGCCAGTATTTTATAATACCAACGAATAATTACGGTGGCCCAGAAGTGTCACAACACAATTCAAAATTCGCAACACATTTCAAAATTCGCAACACATTTCAAAATTCGCAACACATTTCAAAATTCGCAACACATAATTTCAAAATTCGCAACACATAATTTCAAAATTCGCAACACATTTCAAAATTCGCAACACATAATTTCAAAATTCGCAACACATTTCAAAATTCGCAACACATAATTTCAAAATTCGCAACACATAATTTCAAAATTCGCAACACATTTCAAAATTCGCAACACATTTCAAAATTCGCAACACATTTCAAAATCGACAACACATTTCAAAATCGACAACACATTTCAAAATTCACAACACTTTTCAAAATTCACAACACATTTCAAAATTCACAACACATTTCAAAATTCACAACACATTTCAAAATTCACAACACATTTCAAAATCGACAACACAAACGGTAAGTACTTCATGTATTCCTATTATTATGTTTCAAGGCGGGTTAGGGGGGAGGGGTAGTATGTAGCATATAGTATGGTGAAGTACGCTGCAATAAAGTGGAGTAGTGTGCAGTAAGGGTGCAGTAGACTGCAGTAGGGTGCAGTAGAGTGCAGTAGACTGTATTAGGCCGGTGCAGTAGGGTGTATTAGGGTGCAGTAGACTGCAGTAGACTGTAGTAGACTGAAGTAGACTGCAGTAGGGTGCAGTAGAGTGCAGTAGACTGTATTAGGCCGGTGACTGCAGTAGACTGCAGTAGACTGAAGTAGACTGCAGTAGGGTGCAGTAGAGTGCAGTAGGGTGCAGTAGACTGAAGTAGACTGCAGTAGGGTGCAGTAGAGTGCAGTAGACTGTATTATGGTGCAGTATAGTAGAGTGCAGTAGACTGTATTAGGGCGCAGTAGAGTGCAGTAGGGTGTATTAGGGTGCAGTAGACTGCAGTAGGGTGCAGTAGAGTGCAGTAGACTGTATTGGGGTGCAGTAGGGTGCAGTAGACTGTATTAGGGTGCAGTAAAGTGCAGTAGGGTGTATTAGGGTGCAGTAGACTGCAGTAGAGTGCAGTAGACTGTATTAGGGTGCAGTAGAGTGCAGTAGACTGTATTAGGCCGGTGCAGTAGAGTGCAGTAGGGTGTATTAGGGTGCAGTAGACTGCAGTAGACTGCAGTAGACTGAAGTAGACTGCAGTAGGGTGCCGTAGAGTGCAGTAGACTGTATTAGGCCGGTGCAGTAGAGTGCAGTAGGGTGTATTAGGGTGCAGTAGACTGCAGTAGACTGCAGTAGACTGAAGTAGACTGCAGTAGGGTGCAGTAGGGTGCAGTAGACTGAAGTAGACTGCAGTAGGGTGCAGTAGAGTGCAGTGGACTGTATTAGGGTGCAGTATAGTAGAGTGCAGTAGACTGTATTAGGGTGCAGTAGAGTGCAGTAGGGTGTATTAGGGTGCAGTAGACTGCAGTAGCGTACAGTAGACTGTATTAGGGTGCGCAGTAGAGTGCAGTAGACTGTATTAGGCCGGTGCAGTAGAGTGCAGTAGGGTGTATTAGGGTGCAGTAGACTGCAGTAGACTGCAGTAGACTGAAGTAGACTGCAGTAGGGTGCAGTAGAGTGCAGTAGAGTGCAGTAGGGTGTATTAGGGTGCAGTAGACTGCAGTAGGGTGCAGTAGAGTGCAGTAGACTGTATTGGGGTGCAGTAGGGTGCAGTAGACTGTATTAGGGTGCAGTAGAGTGCAGTAGGGTGTATTAGGGTGCAGTAGACTGTATTAGGGTGCAGTATAGTAGAGTGCAGTAGACTGTATTAGGGTGCAGTAGAGTGCAGTAGGGTGTATTAGGGTGCAGTAGACTGCAGTAGGGTGCAGTAGAGTGCAGTAGACTGTATTGGGGTGCAGTAGAGTGCAGTAGGGTGCAGTAGACTGTATTAGGGTGCAGTAGAGTGCAGTAGGGTGTATTAGGGTGCAGTAGACTGCAGTAGAGTGCAGTAGACTGTATTAGGGTGCAGTAGAGTGCAGTAGACTGTATTAGGGTGCAGTAGAGTGCAGTAGACTGTATCAGGGTGCAGTAGGGTGTATTAGGGTGCAGTAGACTGCAGTAGAGTGCAGTAGACTGTATTAGGGTGCAGTAGAGTGCAGTAGACTGTATTAGGGTGCAGTAGGGTGTATTAGGGTGAAGTAGACTGCAGTAGAGTGCAGTAGACTGTATTAGGCCGGTGCAGTAGAGTGCAGTAGGGTGTATTAGGGTGCAGTAGAGTGCAGTAGACTGAAGTAGACTGCAGTAGGGTGCAGTAGAGTGCAGTAGACTGTATTAGGGTGCAGAGTGCAGTAGAGTGCAGTAGGGTGCAGTAGACTGCAGTAGAGTGCAGTAGACTGTATTAGGGTGCAGTAGAGTGCAGTAGACTGTATTAGGGTGCAGTACAGTGCAGTAGGGTGTATTAGGGTGCAGTAGAGTGCAGTAGACTGTATTAGGGTGCAGTAGACTGTATTAGGGTGCAGTAGACTGCAGTAGAGTGCAGTCTACTGCACCCTAATACACCCTACTGCACCCTAATGCAGTCTACTTCACTCTACTGCACCCTAATACAGTCTACTGCAGTTTACTGCACGCTACTGCAGTCTACTGCACCCTACTACACTGTACTGCAGTCTACTGCACCCTAATACAGTCTACTGCACTCTACTGCAGTCTACTGCACCCTAATACACCCTACTGCACCCTAATACAGTCTACTGCACTCTACTGCACTCTACTGCACCCTAATACAGTCTACTGCACTCTACTGCACCCTAATACAGTCTACTGCACTCTACTGCACCCTAGTACAGTCTACTGCACTCTACTGCACTCTACTGCACCCTAATACAGTCTACTGCACTCTACTGCACCCTAATACACCCTACTGCACTCTACTGCAGTCTACTGCACCCTAATACACCCTACTGCACTCTACTGCACCCTAATACAGTCTACTGCACCCTACTGCACTCTACTGCACCCCAATACAGTCTACTGCACTCTACTGCACCCTACTGCAGTCTACTGCACCCTAATACACCCTACTGCACTCTACTGTACCGGCCTAATACAGTCTACTGCACTCTACTGCACCCTACTGCAGTCTACTGCAGTCTACTGCAGTCTACTGCAGTCTACTGCACCCTACTGCACTCTACTGCACCGGCCTAATACAGTCTACTGCACTCTACTGCACCCTACTGCAGTCTACTGCACCCTACTGCACACTACTCCACCTTATTGCAGCGTACTTCACCATACTATATGCTACATACTACCCCTCCCCCCTAACCCGCCTTGAAACATAATAATAGGAATACATGAAGTACTTACCGTTTGTGTTGTCGATTTTGAAATGTGTTGTGAATTTTGAAATGTGTTGTGAATTTTGAAATGTGTTGTGAATTTTGAAATGTGTTGTGAATTTTGAAATGTGTTGTGAATTTTGAAATGTGTTGCGAATTTTGAAATGTGTTGCGAATTTTGAAATTATGTGTTGCGAATTTTGAAATTATGTGTTGCGAATTTTGAAATGTGTTGCGAATTTTGAAATTATGTGTTGCGAATTTTGAAATTATGTGTTGCGAATTTTGAAATGTGTTGCGAATTTTGAAATTATGTGTTGCGAATTTTGAAATGTGTTGCGAATTTTGAAATGTGTTGCGAATTTTGAAATGTGTTGCGAATTTTGAATTGTGTTGTGACACTTCTGGGCCACCGTAAATAATTGATGATCAGCCAGTTCTTTAGAATTGGTGACACAAACTCACAAAGCAATTTACCAAACAAAGAATCCGAGACACAAAGCAACACGCCATAAATGTTTCAACTTTCAGCGACAAGAGAATTCAAATAATGGCGCAGCGGTTAGTTGTTAAGCGGTATATATCATTAGTGTATCGCAGGCGCTGATTACAACATCCGAATGAAACCCGAGCTTGATCGTTTTAAGTTTCCGGACGCGCTCGGGTTTCTTTCGACTTTTTTTTCAAATTAGGCACTGTAAGATATATCTCTTAATTTTTTGAGTATCTAGTAATTGTCCATGAAATATCACATACAATGACCTGAAATGTGTAGTTTTTAGTGTTTTATGACGTTTTATAATTTTCAAAATTCTGTAAAATCTAGCTCCCCCACAATGCAGGAAATGGCATTTCAGAGACTCTAGATTACCAAAATTTTCCAGGGACGACCCCCTAGTGCTCGCGCATTCGGCGTTCGCATTGTCCCCCCCCCCCACACTTCTCGTTATATGTAATAATAGTTATGTTATGAGTGCATATAATTTCCATATAACGAAATCATGAAGCAAAATATGGGTACTATTGAAAACCTATGGGTTGTGTCAGCCCATATGAATTCCATATTGACATGTGCAAGACGATGTATGGAAAGTATAGTATATTCAACATGCATGAGAGTATATATAATTCCCATATAATTTCCATAAATGAAAACCTATGGACAGCTTCTTCCCATAGTTTTCCCATATTGTAGGTAATGCAGCCTTGCCACCATGCATTTCCCATATCTTAAAAGTGAGCAAAAAATTGCACCATAGTTTTTCCATATTGGATCCTATCTTTCCATATAATTCCCATATATGGGTCATATATGGCCCACTATTTGCCATATAATTCCCATAGGGGTGCATGCAGTGAATGAGAATTTTAAGCATTATAGTTATGATTACTATATCATGATTATTTTATACATATACATGTATCTGTATATAATTTTTTTTCTAAATATGCACATATTAAATTATTTCCTCACAATGACATGGAATTTGGGTTAACCCTAACCCCCCCCCCCCCCCACTTAATGAGTTTTCTAACCCTAGTCTTAATGTATCAGTCAAATCCAAGCATGCCCATCCCCCCCCCGGGACACCGCCGGGCATTTGATACGTTGACCAATCCCGGGGGTGGGGAATTTGAACCCAAATGTTTGCTCGGGGGTCGGGCATTAGATAATACGGTAATATTTGGACAGCATCAAAAGGCAGTGGGGGGCAGGTGCAATTGATTTGCCACTCCCCCCATAGCATTGCTACACTTACAAAGCGTGTTGTTGTTCGAGTGTGATTCGATCATGGAGGAGTTTAAGTCTACAGCCTACGGCAGGGCTGATTTAACCATCGGACATTGTCCGACGAGAAAATACAAATGTCCGATCAATGTTACGACTTGTCGGACATTTTGTCCGACGGATTTTTTTGTCAATTAAAAACAGAATTTGTTTTGTTGTTTGTTCATGGCTTTTTGGTACTTGATTAAAATTTCAATTACAATAAATTCAATTTCTTTTAATTTTAAATATCGATTTCAAAGCTTCATCCATGACTCAGACTGCTCTTGTTTTCGAAAACATGTACGATGTCGTCGTTTATGGCCGCGCGGGAAGACTAAAGACTACCTTGACCGCACGCGGGGGACAAATTTAGCAGAATGACATACCTAGAAGGTAAAGGGTTAATACCTGCCTTGTAAATAGTATTTATATATAATAATTTGATATTTGAAAACACTGAATATTGCTGTTATTGCTTTCATGTTTCACCCAGGGCTGGGGATTTGCCACAGATTTTTTGCCCCACCGCGGGGCATTTGCACCTGCATTTCATCCCCACTGTGGGGAATTAGCAGCATTTTGGAAAAAAATGGCAAATGCCCGGGGGTTGGCCCGGGGGGGGGGATGGGCATGCTTGGATTTGACTGATACATAAGTGTCTTCCTAACCCTCCCACCTCGATTCCCTTGATGTTATCCAGTGATGTTTATTTGGTGATGGAGTAACATGAAAGGTTATCCGGAATTTGCGAGTATTATTACCGCTGGCTTTGTGAAACATGGATTTTAAAACTTAATAACTCAGACCACGAGTAAATTGCTTTTGTTTTACTCTAGTCTTGAGTAAAATGCATCCAGTTTACCCAATCTTTGAGTAAACTGTATCGTCCAAACATTGGTTTACTCAGTGTTTGAGTAAAACTTGCAATTTACTCAAACAACAATACTACTCGCTCATTGAGTAAAATTAAGCTGATGATTTATTCAATGTCAGAGTAACTTAACTCAACTGTTTGAGTCAATTGTTTTTGTTTTACTCCGGCCTTGAGTAAAGTGTATTCAAGTTACTCATAACGCGAGTAAATTGCCTAATTCAGATGTTGTTTTACTCAGCGTTTGAGTAAAATTGGTATTTTACTCAAAGCAATGCGTAATTTTACTCAATGAGTAGTGACCTACTCATTGCGTGAGTAACTTGACTCAACTCTTTGAGTAAGATTACTCTTTACTCAAAATGCTGAGTAAATTGTTACTCAACCAATTGAGTAGAAATATTCGAGCTTTACAATGAAGAAAATTACTCAAAATTTCGAGTAAACCTACTCAATATCTTGAGTAAAACACCATGTCTACTCATTAATTGAGTATTTTTACTCAAAAAATGAGTAGTTTTACTCGAATACAAAAATGCTTTTTTTGCAGTGTATGAGTCTGACGACCCTCACGATAAAATACTAAAGAGAACGAAAAGACATCTAGACGAAGATCCTAAATTAAGCGCGACCGGTGGAAGGATGTCCGGGCTCATAGACATGCAAGGCTCAGCGATAAAAACCGTAGCAGACCCAGTCGATGACTCAGACGCCGCAAACAAAAGAACTCTAGAGCAACTGCTATCAGGCTACCTAAAGAGTCAGTCCTATAATGTTGTGTTCGACTTCAACGTTAACACACACGCCTCGAAAAACGTGGAATTTCACACCAATGGTTCAAACAAAGTGAAAACCATTAGCGAAACAAGTAAATTAGTGCAAAACAACTCAACTTATGGCCCTATTATTGGCGTTAACGGTGCAGGCCAAAGTTTTCTGTCCCCTGAGTTAACGCCACTCCCACTTGAGTCAGGTCTCCACTTTAACTGCCCGAGTATGCAGTGGTGTGACCTCTCCATTTTTGTTGTAGTGCGGTTACCTATGAGAACCACAGGGTCAAATTGGGAGACAATTATATCAAACGACGACGGTCAGTGGGATAAGTTCATAGGGTACAAGACTGGTATGGCTAATGGACTCGCGTATGGTGGTAGCATACCAGCAATGGAGAACATATGCACTATTCCAAGTGGCGTTGACCTCACCAAAATGCACATGATATCAATACACTGGCAAATGAGCAACTCACATGTCAGGGTCAACAACATCAAGTCAACCGATTCAGACTTCATAGCGAACATGAAAAAGATAGGCACACCCTATGGAACGATTTTTGGAATACACCGACCAAGAATACCACTCGCACCCTATGCATACCCATCGTTGATAGAATTCTACGGTGTGAAAATTGTGAGTGGTTACATGGCGAACCGAGACATCATAATCATGGGTGGAGAAATGATGAAGAAATATGGTATAAAGTGAATGTTCGACGCATTAAAGTGATCTTCCAAACCAGTGTTAAATATATGGGAGCATGTATTTCAAAAGAGCGTGAAATATATAAAATAAATAAGACGACTGATCACATGTTCAAAGCTGGTGGGTCATTTGGTCGCGGTGATATAACTCTCGAGCTCCACGCTGAGATTGGTATGAGGTCTAAAAAGACTTACGGCAAACCTATTGTGTTACCAGAATCAGACACTGTGGGAGTGGTAGAAGACGTGACCTAAGCTATAATGGGTTGGTTTAGAAAGCTGGTTCGTAACATTAGAAACTTTTTCAGACGACGTAGCAAACCGAAGACTAATAAAACACACCTGATGCGTTGGTACACAACAAACCAGATCTATAAAAAACCTAACGCCCACATCGAGTAGTTTTTTTTTTGTGGGAGACTATTATAGTGATGACTTCCATAGCGCTTCAACTATTTGATTTCGATGGTCACCAAATCACGACGGCTATGAATAACGGTGACATATGGTTCAAAGCGAAAGAAGTCGCGAGCGCTCTAGGTTATGCTCGACCAAAAGATGCAGTACACGACCACGTCGAACCTGACTGTAGAATGAAGATGGAACAGGCCTCGTTTATCAACGAACTTGGGGTCTACTCGTTAGTGTTCTCGAGTAAGATGGAGCGCGCGAAACAGTTTGGAAGGTGGGTGCACTCAGAAGTCTTGCCAAGTGCTAGAAAGACTGTAGCTGACGTCGGTCTCAAACACAATCAGTTTAAAATGATCACTGAGTTCGATCTTCACACGAAAGTCGTTGGTTTTCTTAGGAAATACTATCCGGAAGCTATTTTGATAGCTGCTTGTGGTGAAAATCAAGACACTTCTGCGAAGAGAATAAATTCGTGGAAAAAAGGTTACCAACGTGGAACACCTGATTTGATTATTGCCAATGCAAACCGACAGCATAGCGGGCTTGTGATTGAGTTCAAGAACCCAGGTGGCACAGGTAAGACATCCAAAGAGCAAGACTCTCTGTTGCTCAGATACAAGTCCGCTGGTTATCTAACATTGTTGTGCGACTCGTACGACGACGCTATTACCGCGATAATAAAATATTTCTTTGACATTGGGTTTCAATGTTCCCAGTGTATTCGTAAATTTAAAAATAAAGCAGCGTTAAGTAACCACGAGAGACATCACTGTGTGGTGCGCAACTAATTTTATGTGTGTGAAAAAAAATGTTGTCTCTATGACATTGGGCGCTTCATGTGTCCAATGTCTAAATTTAAAAAAAAGTGGGACGTATTGAGAACACCCTTAATTTTGTGTGGAAGGATGATGACGTCTGCACACTGCTTTGTATTGCTCAGCACCACCAACAAATGATGGTCCTGGATTATATCTCCAATTGAATGGCGCTTCAACAGTTGTTCCATCGGTGTCACGACAAACGGCGCAATACGCTTTTAGAAATGTGATGTCGTCTGCCATTGGGAAGAGCGTGTCAAGCTCACCAAGTCTTTTTAACCGCTCTGTTGTTATGAGACCACAAATAATGACGTGAATGCCAGCTTTAATGTAGTCACGAATAACTGGAAGTAGATCAGAGTACCAATGGCCTTCATCAATGCCGATGACATCATAATCAGTTAGTTTGGAAGAACTCGGAAGGTTGGTGATTAACTCTGCAGGTAAACTGTCTGATCCGACAACAATGGTCTGACGATGTGTGGAGAACGTGTGGTCAGTTCGTCTAGTGTCGCCTGCGTTGTTCATGTAAAGGACTTTAAGCCCTGATTTACTTAACGCGACTAACCTGCGAAGAGTCTCTGTCGTTTTTCCTGCAAACATGGGACCAATCACGATTTCCAGTTTACCAACTTTCTCTGTCATGGTTACTATACCCTCAGAGAAATATTTTTTATTGCGGTAGCCATCGCTCGTTGTCAAATATCCGCTGAGACTCTAAGTTTTTAAGATGGGACCTCGAGCTCTCGTGTCTTAAGCGATGCATTGGGCTGTTGGTGGTCACACCGCATGGGTAGCACTTGTACGTCATGCAGTCATGCGCAAAATCCAGGTGGGTATGTGTGAACATGTGGTCCTCGAGATCATCCGCACCCACTATTTCATTACACCCCACCCTGCAAACGTTAACGTCGCGGTTTGCGGCGAGCTCTATTTTGGTTGGACACGGTCTCCATAGAAGGGTCGCTAAGAACACTTCGAGGTAGTTACCGAGTAGCGTGGCGGTGGACTCACAAGGGTTGCCTAAGTAGTCTCTACCTGCTAACGCGAGGTGTTTGAATGGTGAGTAGCACCACACAGGGATCTCGCTAGCTAACTCGTTAACCATCTCGTTGGCTCTATCTTCTTGAAGATTGACCCAGGCCTCGCGAATGCGCTTTGTGGTGAGAATCTGAGTGCTAAATCGTCTCGACACTTCCTCATTTTTATACCAGCGTCCGCACAACGTGAAGACTTGTGAGTACTCTTTTAAGACGTTGGGTCCAGAGGTGTCTTGTGGGATAAGCACATCGATAAAGGACAATCTCAGCATTTCGTTGATCTCCTCTTCTGCGGCGTCTTGGTCTTGAGTCATTATACTATACCTCCAGAGAAAAAGCTCCCTTTTTTTTTTAGTGCGTTTGGTTTGGGACTGTGAGATATCTGTGAGGTCAACTGTGAGATACCTGTGAGGTCAACTGTGAGTAAGATAACACGTGATAGTGTATTAGATGGTTGAAGACTCACAGACGGCTGTTGAAGCAAAGATCACGGCTGATGTGAAAAGTGTTAAGGTGAAGGACCCAAAGCGTGTTGCTGCTGGTAAAAAGTTGGCTGAGATATCGAAAGCTGCGAAAGAAAAGAAAATGCGTGAAATGATAGTCAACGAGGAACAGGGTAGTGAGTGGAGCTATGGTTATATTGTCGGAACACTTGGTGTTATCATTGCTGGTGCTTCGCTATGGTACACAATTAGCAGTGAAAAAGAGACACGATTAGAACCTGTGAGTGCTGCATCAGTGCCTACGTCAGAGAGTCGTAGAACTCGTCGTCCAACACTCGACACATTTGATTCTTGAACAAAACACACGACAATGTATATGACTGCGATCGATCGAAAAGAACTTATGAATGAACTGTACGACGCGCTACTTGTCACGACTGGTGCTGTGGTAGTGAGTATGATTTCGAAAAAGGCTTTGGGGGAACCATTAGGAACACCAGAGACTGTGAAAGGTACAGTGAAACTTGCTGCAGCTGTTGGTGCAGGAACGCTGTTAGTAAAATGGATGCAATCGAAAAAGTGGATACCGACAGATCCATTTAAATCAACGTAAGTTAATGGTGAGTGTTGTGGCTGGAGGGATATTTAATGCAGTGGCTTTTGCAGGCGCTGGCTTTATGTTTTCAAAGTTTAATCACACGGGTTATGAAGCTGAGATGAAAAGACACAACCATGCGTTGGAACAGCTAGCCAGTGCGAAAGAAGTGTGGTATGAAAATGAGGTTGCTAAAAAAGATAAGATTCAGCGTCTACGGCAAATGCTCTCTGATGCTAATGCTGACATCAATGACACAAACCACGCGTTGGAAGAACTTAGAAGCGTAATGACCATTCATTACAGCGGTCGAGTGTTCACTGAGAGCCCGAAGATTGCGGATTACTACCAACCGAGCGCGGAAATGAAGGAATACCAATTGTTGTTTGTTGGCGCGTTAGGTTTGGGTAGTGGAATAGCGGTATGGGTACTCACTCGATAAAAAAATGTTGGAGTAGTATAAGTGATGGACAAACTTATGAGGCAAATGAGTTTTGGTTTGACAATTGATGAGATCGCGAATGAGACGCAAATTGAGTGTGGAGACACCTTCAGGTTTTACTACTGCTCGGATTGCGACGTTGTGAAAAACATGACTGGCTGTGGTGGGTACGCGTGTCCAAAGTGTGGCGACATCGAATGGGGTTACACTCAGAGTTATAGTGACATGAGACTCACACGACTAAAAAGCGTTCACAAGCGGTCTTGGTGGATGGGGAGGAGACTGCGGAACGTTGCGAAGGGTGAACACCTTGAGTTGATAAAAGAGGACTTCTTGAAAGTTGTCAATGTGTTGTACTCATGCAATTTGATAAAGGGTAGAAACGTCAGCAGATACGGATACTACATTATTAGGTTGTGTCATAGAAGACAACTCGAGACACTCGAAAGGGTGTCAGACCTTAAAGACGGAAAAGTGAAAGAGAAGTTTGACGACAATCTGTTTGGGGTGGTGTATCCAAAGTTGGGATGGTGTGAAAGTAGCGATCAGTATTACAACGAGTGGGTTAGGAAAAAAAAATACAAGTGTAGTATATAGAAGCCATGGGTGACGTCACAGAAAACTCACTCGCTAGAACTGACGCAGCTGTTGTAAATCCGCTAACAGGTAGAGCAGTCAACGTTCATGGGCGAGTCTACAATCAACTTGTTAGAGATGGTGTTTTTAGTGACGCGACAAATGTAGCTATTGTTAATCCGCTGACAAACAGGCGAGTTAACGTCGGTAGTCGGGCATATAACCGTCTTGTTAGAAATCAGGAAGCGCAACCTACAGTTGAAGACCATAGCCCGCGGTTGTTGGATCGAGCACTGAGAGGATTCACAAGGTCTTATGGAGTCGAGGTGGTTAACGCTAGATACATCAATCAGGTAAACGAAACTAGAAGCGCTGTCATTAACCTTTTGAGACGTGAGTTGGGTGAGACCAACGGAATGAAAGTGGTAGAGACAGTTAAGATCACTTTCGAGAAAGATTTAGGGTTCGATAAGACCACATATAAAACTGCCTACTTTAACAGCGGAACGTTTGTCGTCATTAACGAGCATGATATTGAGGATGTTGCCAATCGTGGATCGGAACAGATCTTGACGCGGATAGCTGGGTGGTTATCTGAGGGGTCTGGATGGACTATCGACAAAATAGACGCACACTACGTCAATATCGCTATTTATAGACCTTTGCATGGGAGTAGTTACATTGCGTTGCCAAAGGAGCTGCGCAATAGTAAGAAGGGCTTGATAAATGTAAATAATGGGGATGACGACGAGTGTTTTAGATGGTGTCACCTAGCACATAAGTTTCCCGTTGGAAAACACTCTGATAGAACGTCGAAGTACATGTACGCCAGTCACATCAATGAGCTGAATTACGATGGAATTGACTTCCCAGTCACACTCAAAGATTACAACAAGATTGAAAAGGCTAACGATATTAGCATTAATGTCTTTGGGTATGAAAATAAGCAGCCATTCCCTGTGTACGTTTCTAAGGAGGTGTATCCTGACCATATGGACCTATTGTTGATAACTACCGATAGCAACAAGCATTATGTGTACATTCGCGATTTCAACAAATTCATGTACCGTCAGACAGAGCATAAGGCAAGAAAGCACTTTTGTAGGTATTGTTTACAGTGTTTTACCCGAGCGGACGTGCTTGAACGCCATATCGAAGTATGTTTGGTCATTAATGGGAAGCAAGCTATTAAAATGCCGCAAAAAGGTGCGAAAGTGAAGTATGAGAATTATAGTAGACAGCTAAACGTGCCATTTGTGGTGTACGCAGACTTCGAGGCTATCACACAGAAGGTGCACACAACAACACCATCAAGCAAGTGTAGCTATACAAATGCTTACCAGAGGCACGTTGACTGTGGTTATGGGTATAAATTAGTTTGTTGCTATGATGATGAGTATAGTAAGCCAGTAAAAGTGTATCGCGGCGAAAATGCAGTTAACAAGTTCATTGAGGAGATGTTAGAAATTGTCGAATATTGTAAAGAGACATCTGAGAGTCACTTTAACAAAGAGATGATACTGACTGATGACGATAAGAGGGACTTTGACGAGGCTAAAAGTTGCCATATTTGCAGTGTTGAGTACATTAGCGCTGACGTTAGAGTGAGAGACCACTGTCACGTGTCAGGTAAGTATAGAGGGTCCGCACATCGCGACTGTAACGTGAACTTTAAATTGACTGATAAAATTCCTGTGATCTTTCATAACTTACGCGGTTACGATAGCCATTTCATTATGCAGGAGATTGGTGAGTTTGGTCAAGACATAAATGTGATACCGAACAACATGGAGAAGTATATGGCGTTCATGCTTGGGAAAAACTTAGTATTCTTGGACAGCTTTCAGTTCATGAGTAGTGGTCTAGACAACTTGGTGAGGAACCTACCAAGGGACGCTTTCAAATACACGTCAGAAGTGTTTCATGACGAGGGGTTGACACTTATGACAAGAAAGGGGGTCTATCCCTATGATTATATGGACTCCTTTGATAAATTCGATGAATGCGAGCTACCCTCCAAAAAGGACTTTTACAGCGCTCTGAATGACGAGCATATTACGGAAGAAATGCATGAACCGCTTGCGATGTGTGGGACTACTTCGACGTTGAAAATATGGGTGGGTATCACGACCTGTATTTGAAAAGCGATGTGCTCTTGCTCGCTGATGTTTTTGAGAACTTTAGAAAGACATGTCATCGCGAGTATAAACTAGACCCGTGTCACTATTTCACGTCGCCTGGATTGGCTTGGGATGCCATGTTAAAGATGACTGGAGTGGAACTCGAATTATTGTCTGACATTGACATGTTCCAGTTCGTAGAATTAGGTATGCGTGGTGGTGTGAGCTACATATGCAACAGACATGGCGTGGCGAATAATAAGTACATGAAGGGGTATGATAAAGCGCAAGAGTCGAAGTATTTGATGTACCTTGATGCCAACAATTTGTATGGGTGGGCAATGAGTCGAAGTCTACCTACGGGTGGTTTTAAATGGTTGACAAAGAAAGAAATAGAAAAGGTTAATCTACGCGACTATCACAACAATAGTAAAAAGGGCTTACTGCTTGAAGTCGACTTGGAGTATCCAGACCATTTGCACGACCTACATAACGATTACCCGCTGGCTCCTGAGAAGATGGAGATAACTGTTGACATGTTGTCGGAGTACTGCACGAAAATCAAAAATAAGTTTAATGTGAGTGTTGGTGGTGTGAAGAAGCTGGTGACTAATTTGATGGACAAAAAAAAGTATGTGTGTCACTATAGAAATCTGCAGTTGTACATGGATCTTGGATTGAAAATCAAAAAGGTGCATAGGGTCCTACAATTTGATCAGTCTAAGTGGTTGGGCAAGTACATCGACTTTAACACAGTCAAAAGAACTGCGGCTAAGAACGCTTTCGAGAAGGACTTCTTCAAGTTGATGAACAACAGTGTGTTTGGAAAAACAATGGAAAACTTGAGGAAGCGTGTGGACGTAAGATTAGTGACCACTGCGAAGAAATTTAAAAAGCTTGTCTCGAAGCCAACGTTTGTGTCTTGCAAGATATTTAGCGAGAACTTAGTTGCTGTCCATAAAGTTAAAGAAACGTTAACATTAAATCGACCTGCATATGTGGGTATGTGTATACTAGACTTGAGTAAAACGTTGATGTATGACTTTCACTATAATTATATCATGAAAAAGTACTCTAGCGATACTTGCAGATTGCACTTCACTGACACTGACAGCCTGTTGTACACAATCGAAACTGATGACGTCTATTCTAACTTCATGGAGGAGCGCGAAAAGTTTGACAATAGCGACTACCCTGCAGATAGCCCATTCGCTTTTAAAGATAACAAGAAAGTCATTGGCAAGATGAAAGACGAGTGCGCTGGAACACCAATTATCGAGTTCGTTGGGTTGCGTAGTAAGATGTACAGTTATTTGAAAGAGGATGGAGGTGGTGAGAAAACTGCTAAAGGTATCAGAAAGAATATAATTAAAAAGGTGATCAGACACGAAGATTACAAAAGTGTGTTACTTGAGCAGAAACAATTGCGACACACAATGAAGACCATTAGAAGTGTCAAGCATCAGCTTGGTAGTTATGAAATTAATAGAGTATCGCTATCCTGTTTTGATGATAAACGATACCTTTTAGAAAATGGTATTGACTCCTACGCGTATGGTCACAAAAACATTGTAGTGAGAGATATCACTGAAAATAGTGAACAAACGGACTAATTCGCAAAACAACCGGCCACCTGTTAGTATGTAAATTAGTCAATATTGTTAGCCAATCAAAAGAGCGCCATTTTGCTATCCATTTGGATACTTGTTTGGATAAAACATTTGTTGTGGACGCTGGTGTGAATTGACCAATCAAAAGAGCGCCATTTCGCTATCCATTTGGATAAAACATCACCACTAGAATCGAAATCTAGTGGTTTTTTTTTCGCGCGTGAATTGAGACAACAGCAGAACGCGTCGGTCGTAGTTTGTTGAACAAAAATGCGAAAATGACGAAACGACACTTTCTATTTTTTAAATTTGTGAAAATGTTGAAGCGACACTCTCTATTTTTAAAATATGTGAAAATGTTGAAACGACACTTTCTATTTTTTAAAAAATGCGAAAATGACGAAGCGACACATTCTATTTTTAAAATATGACTGAAATAACACCAAATTTAGCGAAAATCGTGATTTGGTATAAATTTGGTATTGTTTCGTGAGTCTCGCGCGTGTTTGACATCAATTGAGTAGACAACGTGAGGGGTGTCTAGCTTGATTAACGACCGCCATAGTAGTATAGAGAGTGGGGGTACGAGCTTATTCGATGTTTTCCGTGAATATAGAATTACCAAAATGACAGCGAATTTTGTCGAGCCGTGGTTTGACACAAATTTGGTGACGTTTTGGTAATTATATTCACGTATAACATCGATTGGGCTCGTACCCCCACTCTCTATACTACTCGCGTCCGTGTCTGCGGGCTAAATGATAAGTTCAGCGTTAAGATAAGGTCAATATTATGAAATGATAAGGTCAATATTATGAAACGATAAGGTCAGCGTTAAGATGATCAATTTTCAATGTGTTTAGCATTAATCCAGACCTATATACCCCACACGATAACAAGCTTTTTCTCGAGCTTTCACTATTTTGTAGTGATAACTGATCATGATATGTAAACTCTAAGATGAATTACATATTATTCAAAATTCAGAAATATATTGTTTTCAAAATATGCAGATAATGCCATGGCCAGCCGCCAACTGATAGCTCAGAGACACAGGAGCGATTATAGAATATCCGTCAAATTTTAACTTAAATTTACTGACATAAATCAAGAATGTGAAATCGTATTTATTAATAACTTTTAGCCAAGTAATTTTAGCTATGTAATTTTAAAGAACGAAGCAATTCTAGTATGACAATTTTCAACAATTTGACACGGTTTAATGACCATTTAATAGTAAGCGTTACTGGTATTCTGTTCCTACTGACCTAGCGGCTTCGTTCTTTAAAAAATTCCGTTTATTTTTGTCCTGGAGTTCTCCAATTTATGAATTAAACTTATTATAGATAAAATAAACGGGATTTTTAAAGAACGAGCCAGTTCTATACAGTGCTAACTAAAATTTACTCATACAAATTTCTGTGTCCGGTACACGAAGTAAGATCTATCCCCTACTTAATTCTAGAAGACTTAATATTATCGAATACTTCTAGCTCACTTTTTAATTTCTGGCTTTCCCTCTCCCTTCTTTCCATACTGGTGTGTCTTAGAATGGTTTCTATTCTTATATAGGTTTCAGGCACAATTGCTCCCTGATTCTGTTTTACTTCAGTGTTTACGTTTCTAAATATAAATCTTCGCTTGACTTGACCAGTTTGCGTTTCGATCAACATTTCTAAAATCACCCACTGTTCCTTGCATTTGAGGGACTAACTATTGTGATCAATGGCTTATAGATTTACAACAATTTCACAAGATTTGAATAGGTTATATTTGCTTTTATTTTGCATATCACTCATAAATGAATTGCAGTACTGTGTTTACAATATGGAGCAACTGGCAAGCTCGGGATGTGCGCTCAGGAACGCTTCTGTCCCCTTCTGTGCCCGCATACTCATATTCTGTGCTCATACTGTACTCGACTTTTCCTTTTGTCTTTTTTAAAAATTAGTTCCACGCGATATCTCACATAACAAAGGAATATTATATTTTCCGCCCAGTGGGATATTCGACGCTCATGGCGGTTTTGCACAAGGCGAATATTTTCGCGCGAAGCGAATTTCTATATTCATATTTTTTACTAGTTCCAGCTGAGAGCTCATAAGTACTTGTATAGGACGTAATTGTACAACCATACATGTAGTTACGACAAAGAGTGCGTCGGATAAATCTTATTTCGATTCATAATATCAGGCTGGGGAATTCAGTATAACGAATTTGCAAGTGTAAATAGAAATGAAAATGTCCATTGTGGTTTTAGCCTGATGTTATGAATTAAAATCAGTTTTATCCCGATGCAGAACACGTCATTTTGACGCGCAGTGGAATTATGAACTGGCTTATTAGATAAATTTACCCAAGAGTATTGCATAATATGTGGTGATTTCAAGATTAACTGCAGGCTATCAGATGAACGTCAGAAACAGCAGATATTTAAAACCAATATTGAAGACGAATACGCGTTACAAGTGGATATATGAATCATGTTTTTCAGACCACAAACCGGTGTGGTGTGCCTTAAATTAGATGAGACATGTATATACATATAATACATACATCATAATGTTCGCTTCATAATATGTCTTACACACAGGTTAAAAGTTAAAAAGTTTAAAAACTACCAAACGTTATTTTCGACTACAATGTCATCTTCAGGGTACAAGTTAACCATTAGCTAACCTTCGCGACTGCTCAGTGAATAATCAAACTATAAACCTTAACTATTTAAACAACCTGTTAACAAACATATTTTGTATACTATAATAAAATTGTCGTATATTATGTAATAAAAGATTGCTGGTAGCATATAGGAATAACGAGAACCATGGGTTGTTTTATAACGCAACCAATGGTATAAGCAAGCTTATAAGCGACCTTTAGGGCTGTGTCACCTGTCCCTCGTTTTGAACGTTATCTCGATCAATATTTAACCGTTTTCAATTGTGAAAACAGATTTGGAATTGGCGAGTGTAAATACATAACACACGTACCTATTATAATATATATATATATATATCGCTAAATCGTAGAATACCCGTCCACTTTATACACAAATATCCAGCATATATCAATAGTTTATACATATACGCAAATTACACACAATAAACTGTATACGTTATCTCGATCAATATTTAACCAATTTCAATTCTGAAAACAGATTTGGAATTAGCGAGTCTAAATACATAACACACGTACCTGTTATTTTACGCAAACGTGTATACCCTTCGTAAAAACCTCTTTATGTTTTAGTTCTTCTGATCACAAATCAATAATGGCCGCTAGAATTTCTCTGCTCAAATATAGTCCGACTCAAACGGATCACCCAAAACGACATTTTACTACCTTATAAGGAGTTACCCTTGTGCGGCTTATATATATATATATATATATATATATATATATATATATATATATATATATATATATATATATATATATATATATATATATATATATATATATATACGAATCCTTAGTGAGAAATGAGTCCCTGCCACGGTGAGATTATCACCCTCGCTTTTAGGTTATAGTACTGTAAGTAGGTTATATTAATTGGCTTATGGTATTTTGCGTACGAAACAGGTTTGCAAAACGTGTTTTAGAGCTAGTTAGACGGGGGGTTAGGGTTGGAAAACTCGTTAGGCGGGGGTTAGGATCTTTGTTGTTTTGGGGTCGGTTAAAATTATCCACTTCGTTAGGCAAATTGTTGTTTCGTTTCGCAAACCTGTTTAAGTACAGGAAACCTCAAAAATAACCCTAATACTGATAATACTAATATACTGACTGTAATTGAGACGAGCGACGAACCTTCGACTTTGTATACGAGATCATCAACTTGTGGAGAACCGAAAATACGAAGATTTAAACACGCAATTACTTTGGGCACACACAATCCTAAAACTAAACGATATAAAAACACTACAGAAAATGGTTACAAAAGCTAAAGAGGAAACGATACAGCCTTGGATTCCTAAGGAGAAACGCAGTTCCTATCGCAACGACAAGATATCATCTTGGTTAACAATGAAGCTACGCCAACATGCAGCGAGAGAAAAAAGAAGGAAAAGCGAATTAATGTTTGTCAGAGAAGCCGATGATTTTGTAGAGTTATTATTCGAACAGTCGAGGGACTTGCTATATGGAATTAGGGACTAAGCATTATAAAATAACAAGTGTGCTACGCGTGTTCTGATTGGCTAATACCCGTGTTTGGATCAGGTTATCCAAACACGGGAATTTTGAGGTCGTGTCACACAAAAAGCAAATCATGCCGGCCCATCATCGTTTTTAAACATTAACATTCTACATAGTAGGTACAATAACTATAAATAAAATATAGCAATCTTCCCTGTTAATTTTTACAAGATTTTGCAAAAATAGGCCGAAAATATATAGGAAATTATAAGTATTTAAAGTGGACAACGCAACGCTAAAGCGAACGAGAATTTCCGTATAATTTATGAAGGCGAAGTTTACCTTATTGAAAATTTCAATAAAACCCAAAAAAAGACAACACTTTTATAGACACAGTCTACCAAGAGAACATGGAAATAGTGTAAAATGAAATGTTTATTTTAGTTTTCGTCGGGCAGGATATTTACGAAGAAACCATTTATTTTGTTCCTGTGCCAACAAAAAATCACCGAACAACACTTCGACAGTGAGAGAAACCCATTCAATAAAACCCAAAAAGACAACATTTTTATAGACATGGTCCACCAAGAGAACATGGAAAAGGTGTAAAATGTTTAATTTACCTCTTGTCGGGTAGGATATTCACGAAGAAACCATTCATTTTGTTCTTGTAGCCAACAAAAATTCACCGAACAACACTTCGACAGTGAGAGAAAACCACAAAAAAGATTCTGTGTTGTAGAATATGAAGGCTAGGCAAACTCACAACATCACTTTACATCTGCAGCAATCCAACATAAAGTTAAACGGCATATTTTTGTGATTAAATCCATCTGGAAATATATCTTTTTCATCTTTCCAAGCTGTTTTCCTGATGTTTTTACCGATCAAGCTTATTTTCGGCTCTTTGCTGTCGTCAGCGTCAATAAAAAGCTATCCATGATTGGCCGATTAGCTTAGAAGAACATGAAAGACCTCCCCTGATTGGTAGTTGATGGTTTTTGGGAGAATTGCAATGTTCATCTAATTATATTAATAACTTTTAGTGATATTTCTCTGTGGTTATTTTATAAAAGAAATACCTAATGGGTTTCCGTGTTAGGATAAGGTGATCCAAACACTTGGGATGTTGCTCGACTTTCGAAAAGCTAAAAACACTCGCCTATCGGCTCGTGTTTTTTTACGCTTTTCTCAAGTCTCGCAACATCCCGCGTGTTTGGATCACGTTATCCAAACACGGAAACCCATTAGGTATTTCTTAATTCATACCAGGAGTTATATTAATTTTAATGACTGCTGTAACAACACGTAATGTGTATTAGGGAATAAAATGAAATTAAAGTGTATTTTCATCACTCGCCTGACAATTATAGATTGCCTTTCTTCCGAGAGTAGTTGGTGAAAGTCCGACAAATGGTTTTCTAATCTCAATAAACATTTCTTTCCGCAGATGGTACAGTATTTACGTGTCCGAGGTATAAAATCGGCTTTGGATAACGACCTTAAATCGAAGGCCATCGGAATCCCTATCGCCTGTTGGGGTATTCCGTTCAGCTAAGAGTGATAAATCTACTAAACTATGGTGATGGTCCGTTTTAGTTCATATGTCCACACGTTTTAAATCCTTAAGTTGTTCACACTTCTTCCCGAAGTGTTTCTTCGACACCGGAATCGCTTAATCGATAAACGAATTACGAAGCATAGATAAGTGATAATTCTCCCGAAATGATGACTCGACAAGTTATTTCTGCAGATTTGAACCCTTATGCTATCAAACATGTAATCCTTTAATTACGCTTAATGGTTCCCACGCTTTTATCTAAGATCAGGTGGACAAATTTATTCAAGCTGCTAGTTTAGTTAGTCCGCTTTATATCATCGTTCTAACTCCTAGCTCCGTCGTTCTCTATGAAATAAAGCTATTGAACCAATTTAAAACTCTTCGATATAATGCTTCTTTTGCCAGGAAACCTTATTTTGTAATTCCTGATCATTTTGCGAATGGTTTCTTCAGAATACGTTACGCTAAAACTAAGTAACGACTTATTATTTTTCTATGCCGATGCGTTTGAGATCTTGAACAGTTCTTCGCACTGTTTCCCGAAGGGTTTCTTCCTCATAGGAATCCTGTACACTAACGCGAGATAATTAGCGATAATTCGGCCAAAACGGTTAGGGTTCGTGTAGGCTTATGCAAATTTTAACCTTAACAACGTGAATATACATCATGACAACGGCGTCATAAAATAGCCGAGTCATCCAGTTTAAGTCAATATGATTGAGATCTTGAACAGTTCTTCGCACTGTTTTCCAAAGTGTTTCTTCCTCATAGGAATCCCATACACTAAAGCGAGATAAGCTATAATACGGCTACAATTATTAGGGTTCATCTCTTTGTATAGAAAATACAGGTTCAGTCGTACGCTGAGACAGACATATAGGTTCAGTCGAACCTTAGGCAATCGCACAACTCCTATGAGAGTCAAGGAGTCGGAATTGAAATCGGTGATATTCCAAATATAATTAAATTTAGGGTTATGGAGGTGGAATAGGGTTAGGGGTCTACGAGGCTTTCTCAACGCTAATTACTTCACAGGGAGAGCCGCCTAAGTATACGATGGCGGTCCCAAAGGTAACGAAACTAGGGTTAGGGATCGTAAAGGTGAAAATATATTAAAGGTAATTACTTCCGTCCCTCACACGGAATATTTAATACGTTACAAGTGGAATATATGAATCATATTTTCAGACCACAAACCGGTGTGGTGCTCCTTAAAATAGATGAGACATGCATACATATAATACATACATCATAATGTTCGCTTCATAATATGTCTTATATACAGGTTAAAAGTTAAAAAATTTAAAAACTACCAAACGTAATTTTCGACTACAATGTCATCTTCAGGGTTCAAATTGAGCTACTAACCTTCGCCACAGCTGCAAAGCTGAGTAATCAAACCTTAAACATTGATTGCTTAAACAACCTGTTAACAAACATCTTTTGTATACTATAATAAAATTGTCGTATATCATGTAATAAAAGATTGGTGGTACCATATAGGAAACGAGATCATTGGTTGCGTTATAAAACAACCCATGGTTATAAGCAAGCTTTATAAGGAAGCTTATAAGCGAGCTTTAGGTGACTTTGTGACCAATCCCTCGTTTTGAACGTCATCTCGCTCAATATTTAACCGTTTTAAATTCTGAAAACAGATTTAGAATTAGCGAGTCTAAATACATAACACACGTACCTATTATATTACACAAACGTGCAATCTCTTTATATAGTTCGTAATTTCACCACTTCACAAAGGCCGACCTTCACAACATTGCTAAAATATTGTCCGAATCAAACGGATCACCAAAAACGACTTTTTACTTCCTTATAAGGAGTTGGTCCAACCATGTGTTGCTTATATATATATATATATATGATGAGATGATGTTTGTGGGAGAAATATTTCATTATCTGTCAACCTTCTCTGGCTACCCTGAACAAACGCAACGAACTCGTGTCATCATGTAGACATGCCAATAAATTTCTATTTAGAAACTTTGTAACGTAATTTTATAATTTTATAATTTAACGCGGTTTTGAAACATATCCTATGATAAGCCTTTCGGTCTGTTTTTGTTCATCTATTTTTGACAACCACTTATCTATTATACTCAAATCTCAAGTGGATAGATTCATGTATATAGTATTACAAACGGTTAAAATTTTTGAAAATTCAAACTAACTAATGAACATTCAGAACTTTATTAACGTACTTCCTAATTTAGATAGCCATATAATCCTCTGTGTAATCACATCTTAGTCATTAGACCATTTTATCTGAAGAGTACTACACCATTTGCGTGTGGCACGAAACTAACTAGTAATAAAATGTCTAGTCACAACTGTTGAGTCTTTGAATTTTTACTATATATATATATATATATATATATATATATATATATATACAAATCTTTAGTGATAAATGGGTCCCTGCCGAGGCGAGATTATCACCCTCGCTTCGCTCGGTCGGTACTATTTTTTTTTTAATATCCTTTCTCTACAGAAGAAATATTAAAATTGTTCCATTCTAGCGATATTATTATCTTTTTTCAAAATCTTTCCAAAGTAATCATAGGTATCTTAAAGGAATAATTATTTGCTGTTGGAGAAGTATCTTTGTATTGCTTGTGTATGGTGGCCGAGCGTTGCATATTAACATATTTTATTTTGAAATTAAAAAAAAGTGAAAACAAAACAAAAATAAAACATATTTATATATTAAAAAAAATTAAAACAAAAACAAAATTAAAATCGAAATAACCCCATGGCCTGTCGTTGCCATAAGAAAAAAAAAGCAATTTAAAAATATAAATCAAAATTCCCCATGGCCTATCGTTGCCATAGACCAGAATGCCATGCGGTCATAATGTTTGCTTAATGGCGGAGCTGGAGCGCGTGCGAAATTCGAAATGGGAAGAAGATACAAAACTGAAACGAGAGATGAAGAAATATGTCAGTCAAGGGTTGAGGCGTGAGGAAATTTTAGATTTTCTGAAAAGAGATTTCTCAGAATATGCGTGGAGTTTTCGGACCCTGGATAGAAGACTGCGGGCGTTCGATATATATTTCACGGACAAAAATATTTCCGTGGAGCGAGTACAGAATGCAGTTCGAAAGGAACTGGATGGTCCCGGCAAACTATTGCGGTACAGGGCAATGCAAAATAAACTGCGACAAGTGCACGGACTTAATGTTCCACGAGATCTTGTCCATGACGTTATGTATGACCTTGACGAGGAAGGCCTTGCAGCAAGATGCCCAGTACGAAAACAAAAGAAGAAGAAGGGTCATTTTATTACAAAAGGGGTAAATTGGGTGTTCTCTCTTGATGGACATGACAAACTCATGGGTTACAAGAACAGTACGTTTCCCCTTGGAGTATATGGCTGTTTGGACACAGCTAGTCGCAAACTACTTTGGTTAAAGGTATGGGTTAGTAATTCTGATCCTAAGCTGATAGCTCGATGTTACCTAGAATATCTATATGAATCCAAATCCATGCCATCCATATTGAGGCTGGATAAAGGAACCGAAACTGTGGCCATAAGAACGATGCATGCATTTCTCAGGCAGCATCATGGTGACATGGACCCCAGCAGCACGGTCATCTATGGTCCTTCCACATCAAACCAGGTACTGTATTCTATTATATTCTTAATGAGTGCATATATACATTATATGTATATGTATACCGTAGAATCCCGCTTATAAGCCCCCCTGGTTATACGCCCCCGGTTATAAGCCCATCTGTTTGGTAACAGAAAATACCTTCCGGTTATAAGCCCCCCCCAGATATAAGCGCACCTTCCATTAGCACCTTTTATAGTAAAAATTATAACAACGAAAAAAACAGAGAAACAGCGCAACTAACGTTGAAACAAAACTTTTCCTGAAATATGTTTCAACAATTCAGCATTCTCATTATGGCAAGTTATTCATATAACTTTTCTGTAGGTGACATTACTAAAATTTCAAAGTTCAGTACTTCAGTTGGCGTTATGATGTCTCCTTACAATGCAGATAAAGTAAACATATGTATTATGTATATGTACATATATATATATATATATATGTATAGCATTATATACATACATACATATACACACATACTTGAGAACAGGGGGAAAATGTCAGTAAGTTTTTGTGAAATGTTTCAGATAGAACGTTGGTGGAAGGAACTACACGAACGACTTGAAAAGTATTTTAAAGTACAATTGAATATACTTAAGGACAGTGGCCAATATGACACACATGACAGAACTGACAGGTTTGGTATTTCAAAAACAATTATCTTGTTAAAAACTTATTTCTGCGTAGACGTGAGAAACCTATATATTGTGCCTGTGGGGTCAATAGAAACATTGTTGGCTCTTTTTAGGTTTACTTTACATTTTCCTGTTTTTGTTTTCATTTAGAATGCTTCTTGCTTTTCTCCTGATTCCTTTGCTTCAAAAGCATCTGGACTCATTCAAAGATACCATTTGGAACACCCATCGAATCAGAAAGCAAGTTGATACCTACCTTTCTTCCTGATGGCATTCCTAATCTTGTCTATGATTTTCCTGAGAAATATGGTTTAGAGGATTGTGGTAAGTTACTGTCAATGGCATTTACAACTGTCTAATCAATTTCTATATGTACTCTATGATTTTGATTAAAAATCCTAAGGAAACATAAGCCATTTGTCATGTGTACCTGTATATTTTTCAGGTTGGCATGTAAATGAAGACCAACTAAGGGAAGTCGCAGAATATTCAAATGCATTAGATTCAACATCTGATTATTTAGATCCAGATTTCAGGGAAAGATGTGAAAGGTTAATCCCATTTCCAGGAGATGTTGAGCTTAGTGAATGTGTCAATGCTTATTTGTATTTAAAGGAAAACATCTTAACTGAATGATTAATAACACAACACTTGACAAAGATGAAATATCAATGTATTATTATTGTTACAGTATATGTAAAAAGACTAAAAAAGACAAAACAAAACATTAATAGCTATAACAAATAGTGTTTTTTACCAATATGACAAACTATATACTCTAATTATCCACCATAGTACTCCTATTCATGTACTGTAACTGTCCAATAACTTACTGTACCTTTCAAGTTCTAGCAGTCTACAAAAGGTATTACACTTGTGATTACTAGTAAAATTATTAATAGCTTCTTTGGAGAAGTTTCCTGTTGTAAACAGTAATTCATTCTTCTCATCCAAGAGTGTACTTGAGGCTATCTCAGGGTCAAACAACCTGTAACCGCAACCTTGGATATCGACCAGGAGGATTTCATGTTGGGACTTATCATATGAAAAATGTGCAAGACACTCTGCTTTCTCAAGAATAACTTTATTATTACAATCTGAGCATGTTATTCCATCATTATTAATATACTTATCAAAATCACCATGCACATATTCTTCTACAGTAACATAATCATCACCTTTTCCCCAAGATATATGTCTCCATACTGCAGGGTATCACCAAACGAATCTGCCAACCATTTTTCTCAACCTTCGACTTCAACTGCTGAGCCAAACAATGCATCTAAATAACTTTCTTAGAATGTCCTTCTATGCTTTGTTGTGTATCAGCTATTAATTCTAATGCATCTTTCTTGCACTCCTTAACAACCCAAGTAACACGCGAGAACTTCTGAAAATTTGACTGTGCCTTGTATAAGCTTTCCGAAAGCCACATTCGCCGAGTAAATATTTTGAAATATCGAACTCTACATCTTCTGGAACAGCATTCCAAATCATTTTATCTATGTCAAATCTGTAGAGATTGATAAGTATGGATGACTTCTTTACCAATTTTCCTAACATCAGCATTCGACTCACCGACAAGCTTTTAGGAATTGCTGGTTTAACCTTTTTCTTTTCAGGACTAGGTCCAGGAAGTGAGTGCGGCTTTGTATGGCATTTCCGTTTGGTAACTTCAATATGTTGGGACTTTCCATCATCAGGCAGATCATGAGCGGCTAGTTTGCTTATGTGATCATCGTTCTCTGTAAATCTGATGTAGATCAGTTTCGTGTTCGGAATCTGTTTCAAAGATGAACATGATGGACCCTGTTGAACATGATGAACCAGCTGTTGTGGTCTAGTGGTTACCACACATGTCTATGAGCTGGGAGACACAGGTTCAAATCCTGGGTCGGACCTCCACTCAAGGTCTTAAAAATAATTGAGGAGAAAGTGCTGCCTTTGCAATAATATCAGCAAATGGTAAGACTTTCAGGTCTTCTCGGATAACGACCTTAAATCGTAGGCCCTCGGAACCCCTATAATTGGGCGTTTAGCCTGTTGGGTTATTCCGTTCACCTAAGAGTGATAAATCTAATAAAACAAAAACAAAACTTGTTCTCCCGCAAGTAGATCGCAATACAAGCCTCTTCCTATCTTGGATGCAAAGTGTTTTAGACAAGCCTTTTGAATATTCTCAAAAGTAAGCTCGACTTTTCCTACATGAACGAATTCTCTTGGACCAACGCAAAAATATTTTTGAGCTTTTCCACTTACTTCAGAGCTTAATCTTTGGACAACTATCTCTTCTTTAGATTCCTTATTAATCTCTTTACCATCGATATCTTCCTTTTTTTCCCAATTCTTTTTTCCTTCATAGCATCTTTAAACTGCTTCCATGCATGCTGCTTATTAGCGGCCATGTTTATTTTCGATGCGATTATGACCGCATGGCATTCTGGTATATGAATATTTTTTATGCGCCATAATGGCTGCCGTTTTCGAGCTCCGCTCAATTTTTATATTTACACTTATTGGGAGCGTCTTATTGCTGGATCTCCATCACAAGCTATCGTCTATAGAGCTACCGCCTCGAGATGTTCTTCAATTAAGGGAACATAACATTTTATTTGATGTTTCTGAGCCATTTTGCTGCTGGACCTTTCGAGTCAGTTTCAAACGCATTGATGCACAACGACACCTCAACTTGAACTATCCTGTTTGTAAGGCCAGCAAGCATGGATTATTGACTCTAGGACTCGCAGATAAATTATTCTACATAGATCTCACTGTTCATATGGACATTCAAGGAAATCCTGGCCCGCTGCAACTGGAAAAGACGATCTCTCGTCAGATTACTTGTCCGCGAAATGTACATGTAAATCTAAACTCTCATGCCAACAATGAGCAAATTAAATATTCAAGACAAGAACTGCTTGACTTGAAAGCTAAATACTCCATGCCCAGAGATGTTTATCTCCCATTAAAGAAACAGGGACTACTAAAGTGTGGCCGCCGTACACGGGCTGGAGTACTGGTGAAGTCAAAACTCTATAACAGCTTCTCTGTCCTGGATAATTATACGCCATACTATGAACAGACGTGTTATGCTAATCAGCCTATACCTGTCATCATAAGTTCAAGTCGCCGTCGATCGCGATGTGACCGAGACTTCTTTCTTCAAATACATCAACGAGGCCGTACGTCGCCCAATTTAATCACTGTGCCTTGCACGCCATGTGCTCCAGTGACTAAACCGTGTAAAGCCATACATTTTAGCCTTTTGAATGTAAGATCTCTGAACAACAAAGCTGGTCAAGTTCATGACTTTATTGTGGACAACAATATAGACATAATGGGTTTAACAGAAACGTGGCTTTGTTCTGTGAATGATGAGAATAGTCCGGTCATTACTGAGTCAACACCAAGGGGTTACGTGCTTAGACATGTTCCCAGAGGCGGCCGTGGAGGGGGTGTAGCTATTATATTTAAGAAGTCTTTGAAACTGAAAATAACTACACCTAGAAAGTTCAAGTCTTTGGAATACATAGATGCTACACTGAAATCTGCCACAAAGTCGCTGCGTGTCGTAATATTATACCGGCCACCACCCTCTAAGACGAATAAACTGACATGTGAGACCTTTTTCTGTGAAATAACAACTTTGATGGAACTTCTGGCATGTGATAGTGGCAATGCAGAACTATTGATAGCTGGAGATTTCAACCTCCATGTAGATGATAAAAACAATCTACATGTGAGGAAGTTTCTCCAGACTATCAATTCATTTGACTTCATCCAACACGTCGATGTTCCAACACATAAGAAAAACCACACCTTGGACTTAATCCTAACTAGATCTGGTGATAAGCTTGTGAACAAACTCTGGGTGTCAGATCCTCAACTATCAGATCATTTTGCTGTTAACTGCAAGCTTATGATAACGAAACCATCTTTTCCCAGGAAATTGATAACGTTTCGTAAGATTAAAGACATAGACATAGACCAGGTCAAGAGCGATATTACTAACTCGGGGTTACTTGATGTGCTGCAGGTATCATTATTGGCCGGTGATCTTGTTGAGAACTATGAAAAATTGCTTACTTCAATATGTGATAAGCATGCTCCTGTGAAGACAAGGGTTGTTATCCTACGTCCTGCTGCTCCATGGATAACGCCTGAAATTCGCAAACAGAAGATCGAGCGGCGGCGCCTAGAAAGAAAATGGAGGGCCACTGGACTGACTGTTCACAGGGAGATATATGCCCAACAATCAGTCCTTGTAAATAACCTTACATCAAGTGCTAAGAGAGCTCATTTTAGTGAACTGATTAGCTCCTGTGGCTCTGATCAAAGAGAACTGTTTAAGATAATCGATCATCTTAACAAAGGGATAAAGGAGAAACAATTTCCACCCGCCAGATCTGCTGAGGTGTTGGCAAACCAGTTTGCTGATTTCTTCGAATGTAAGATAGACACGATCAGACATGACCTCTTGCGGAAGAGTGCTCAGACCACAAATCCCTTGTTGGACTCCAGTTTTCCCCTATGTGCAGCAAGACTAGACTGCTTCACACCTGTGAACTGTGAAGAACTGTCCCCATTGGTCAAGAAGATATCTACTAAGTCATGCAAACTAGATCCACTTCCAGCTGAAGTTCTGAAAAGCTGCCTTTTCGTTCTTCTTCCAGTAATAACAAGAATAGTGAATGCTTCTTTGGAGAGTGCTGATGTACCAGACTGTCTTAAACATGCTATTCTTGAACCACGTCTCAAGAAAGTGTCCCTGAACACGGATGAGTTCAGCAGTTTTCGCCCAATTTCTAATCTAAAATTTGTGGCCAAGGCATTAGAAAAAGTGGGTGGCTATCCAGACCTGTCAACATGTGTCGGACAATAATCTAGATGAGCTTTACCAGTCGGCGTACAAGACCAATCACAGTACAGAGACAGCTCTGCTAAAAGTTCAAAATGACATCCTACGAGCGTTAGACAGCCAGAACTCCGTTATTCTTCTGTTACTCGATCTATCAGCCGCCTTCGATACAGTGGACCACAACATACTTTTGCATCGTCTTAGGTCAAGATATGGAATCACAGGAAAGGCCTATGATTGGTATGAGTCATACCTATCCAGAAGAAAACTGACCGTCATTATCCCAGGTGGCTCATCTATACAGATCGACTTCTTACATCAGGTGTCCCTCAAGGAAGTGTTCTCGGGCCGATCCTTTTCTCCATGTATATCGCGCCTCTTGGGGATCTCATCAGACTTCATGACATGAATTACCATCTCTACGCTGATGATACACAGCTCTACATCACCTTCAAGTCGAATAATCCTGAAGATATGAATACCGCGAAGCTTCGAATGGAAGCGTGTATACGCGATATTGATGCGTGGATGACCTGGAACAATCTCAAGCTCAATGGAGATAAAACGGAGCTTCTCGTGTTGAACGTGCGTCACCGTCCGCTTCCTCCTCTACAGTGCCTGTCAGTATGCGATGATACAGTGTATGGAAGTCTTCAAGCTTGTAACATTGGTGTTCTGATGGACTCATCTCTGTCTATGGAGCAACATATTACAAATATGTGCAAAGCTGGATTCTTTCATTTAAGGAACATAAGTAGAATACGAAAATATCTTAACTGCCGATCTGCTGAAACCTTAGTGCACGCTTTTGTAGCGTCCAGACTAGATTTTTGCAATGCTGTCTTATATGGACTCCCGAGCTACCTCATAGATCGGTTGCAGAAAGTACAAAATGCTGCTGCGAGAGTGGTCACGCTTAGCCGCAAATATGATCATATCACGCCAGTCTTATATGACTTGCATTGGCTGCCAGTAGAATATAGAATAATGTATAAACTACTATTATTAACATATAAAGCACTAAATGGTCTAGCCCCTAAATATGTGGCTGACCTAATTGACATGTATATACCTAGGCGCAGCCTGCGATCGTCTAAAGGAAACAGACTGGTTCCAAGTAATTATAACCTTCGCACCTATGGTTTCCGGGCGTTTTCCTGTGCTGCACCCTTTTTGTGGAACTCTCTGCCGCAGGAAATAAAAATGGCATCTTCTCTGTTGAGCTTCAAAGCACAAATCAAGACTTACCTTTTCAAGCAAGCTTTTGATGGTCATAGCTCTGTTTAGTTTTTATTATGAGTTTTCAATATTGTTGACATTATCAGTACATATAGTATATATAAGTCACTTAGATTACATTGTGAAGCGCTATTGGGCATTATTTTGGAAATAGCGCTATATAAGTAAATAAATTATTATTATTATTATTATATGACAACGATAGGCCTATGGGGAATTTTGATTTATATTTTTAAATTTCATTTTTTTTCTTATGGCAACGACAGACCATGGGGTTAATTCTATTTTAATTTTATTTTTGTTTTTATTTTTTTTAGTATATAAATTTGTTTTATTTTTGTTTTGTTTTCACTTTTTTTTAATTTCAAAATTAAAAAAAAGTATATTTACTTTTAAATTTCGTTTTTTTCTTATGGCAACGCTCGGCCACCATACTTGTGTATATATTAAAAATTTCCATCGATATCAAAGGACGTATTCAACTTGAAAATGTTTCAACGATATTACATGTTACGCCTCATCAGGGGTTAGAGCACTGGTCTAGTAAACCAGTAGGCCAGAGTTCAATTCTCCGATGGGGCTTCATTACTCAATTTTTAAATATAAATTTGCTTTGTCTACAGAAGAAATATTAAAAATTGTTCCATTCTAGCGATATTATTTCTTTTTTTTGAAAATCTTTCCAAGGTAATAATAGGTGTATATATATATAAATAACGTCTTGCCACCTATAAGAGATTTCAACTCTCAGCCTTTGGTTTACAAGAACAGTATTCTACCCCGAGATAATAATGTTATGTGATAATTTCTTAATTTTTTTAATTTTCAATCAGAGCGAACGTTTTCCAAATTTTACAGATTTGTTTTTTTAAACCACGATGCTGGTGATGATATATATATAATTGGCTTATCCAATACAAAATAATATTAAATATTCTTTTGCTATCCTGGATGGAATGAATAATTATTTGTCATTGGAGAAGTATCTTTGTAATGCTCATGGCTATATTAAAATATACAAACGATATCAAAGCCCGTATTCAACTTGAATATCTTGCAACGAAATAACATGTTACGCCTAATTAGCTCAGTTCAATTCTGTGATGGGGCTTCTTTACTTCAATTTTTAAATATAAATTTGCTTTGTCTAGAGAAGAAATATAAAAAATCGTTGTATTCTAGCGATATATATTTTTTCAAATTCTTGCACAGTAATAATAGGTATATAAATATAATTAACTTCTTGTCACCTATTAGAGATTTAAATTCTCAGACTTTGGTTTACAAGAACTGTATTCTACCCCGAGATAATGATCTTATGTGATAATTTCTTAATTTTTTTATTTTTAATCAGTGCGAAAGTTTTATAAATTTTACAGGAGTTCTTTTTTTAAACTACGATTCTGCAGATGATATATCTAATCGGTTTATCAAATACAGAACAATATTTAACATTATTTTGCTATCCTGGATGGAAATCTTCAAGGAATAATTATATGCAAATGGAGAAGTATCTCTGTATCTTTCAACGAAAAAACACGTTATGCCTCATTATCTCAGGGGTTAGAGCACTGGTCTTGTAAACCAGGGGTTCAGAGTTCAATTCTCTAATGGGGCTTCTTTGCATTAATTTATTATATTTATATTTGCTTTGTCTTCAAAACGTAGTATCCAATACAAAGCACGTCATTCGATATGAAAATCCTCGAACATCAAGACATGTTACGCCTCTTTAGCTCAGGGGTTGGAGCACTGGTCTTGTAAACCAGCATTCCAGAGTTCAAATCTCTGATGAGGCTTCATTAACTTTCCTTTGCCTAAAGCAGAAATATTTAAAAAGTGTTTGATTCTAGCGATATTCTTTTCTTTTTTCAAATTATTGCAAAGGAAAATAGGTGTATATTAATAACATCTTGCAACCTATGAAATATTTCAACTCTCAGCCTTTGGATTCCTAGAACAGTAATCTACCGTCTACCTAATGATTCCATATTACAAATACGTTTTGTATCTATAGATCACAATATTCTATTCGATCTATATTACAACACATTTATGTAATATGCTTTAAATTATTTTGCTATTAGTCATGGCTAAACTTATCTATTTTTGCAGACCACGATTCTGGAGATGATCCATTTACCAAATTGTGTTTAATTTCCTTCGTTTACAGAAGAAATATTAAAAGGTGTTCCAGTCCTTTTTTAAACCACGCTTTTAGACATGATATATCTAATCGGCATAATCCAATACAGAATAATATTTAATATTATTTTTGTTATCCTGGATGCAAATCTTCAAGGAATCATGTCCTATTCGAGGAATATATTTGTAATGCACATAGTTATATTACGATATCAAATAAATTAATCAATCAATCAATCAAACGTCTTTTTTAATAATCTTAAGGATAAAATACATATCCCGAAGTTACAAATGTATATGTTAAAATAAGTACAAGGTAATATTATTATCAACGAAATTACATGTTACGCCTCATTAGCTCAGGGGTTAGAGCACTGGTCTAGTAAACCAGGGGTCCAGAGTTCAATTCTCTGATGGGGCTTCATTACTTCAATTTTAAATATAAATTTCCTTTGTCTAGAAAGGAAATTATTGCACTCTAGCGACATTATTTTCTTATTTCAAATTCTTGTATTCTACCCCAAGATAATACCTTAAAATGATATCAAAGCAAGTATTCAAATTGAAAATCTTTCAACCTAATTGAATATTACGCCTCATTAGCTCAGGGGTTAGAGCGCTGGTCTCGTAAACTAGGGGTCCAGAGTTCACATCTCTGATGTGGCCTCGTGTACTTTAATTTGTTTAATTTTAAATTTCGTTTGTCCAGAGAAGAAATAAGTGTTTAAAAAGTGTTTGATTCTAGCGATATTCTTAAATTCGATATTTTTTCAAATAATTTCCAAAGGATAGGTGTATATTAATAACATCTTGCAAACTATGAAATTTCAACTATCAGCCTTTGGATTCCTAGAACAGTAATCTACCGTCTAGCTCATGATTCCATGTTACAAAAACGTTTCGTATTTATAGATCAGAATATTCTATTCGATATTCTGCAGATAAAATTATTATGTTACAACACATTTATGTGATATGTTCTGATATTTTTTTACTTTTAATCATGGGGGAAAGTTATCTATTTTTACAGACCTGTTTTTTATATCACGATTCTGGAGATGATTCATTTACTTAGTCAACTGAAAAGATATTAAATAGTGTTCCATTATTTTTTTAAACAACGATATCTAATCGATAATATTAAATATTCTTTTGTTAACCAGGAAGCGAATCTTCAAGGAATAATTTTTTGCTATTGGAGAAGTATCTCTGTATTGCTGATGTATATATTAAAAATATACAAACGATATCAAAGCACCTATTCAACTTGAAAAATTTTCAACGAAAATGCACGTTATGCCTCATTAGTTCAGGGGTTAGAGCACTGGTCTTGTAAACCAGGGGTCCAGAGTTCAAATCTCTGAAGTGGCTTCATTTACTTTAACATTTTTTATTTTAACTTTCCTTTTCGTAAAGCAGAAATATTTAAAAAGTGTTTGATTCTAGCGATATTCTTTTCTTTTTTCAAATTATTTGCAAAGGCAAATAGGTGTATATTAATAACATCTTGCAACCTATGAAAGATTTCAACTCTCAGCCTTTGGATTCCTAGAACAGTAATCTACTGTCTAGCTAATGATTCCATGTTACAAAAACGTTTTGTATCTATAGATCACAATATTCTATTCGATGTATATTACAACACATTTATGTGATATGTTTCGAATTATTTTGCTTTTAGTCATGGCGAAACTTATCTATTTTTGCAGACCACGATTCTGGAGATGATCCATTTACCAAATTGTTTTAAATTTCCTTTGTTCACAGAATAAATATTAAAAAGTGTTCCATTCCTTTTTTAAACCACGATTCTAGACATGATACATCTAATCGACATAATCCAATACAGAATAATATAAACGTTTCGTATTTATAGATCAGAATATTCTATTCGATGTTCTGCTGGTAAAATTATTATATTACAACACATTTATGTGATATATTCTGATATTTTTTACTTTTAATCATGAGGAAAGTTATCTATTTTTACAGATCTGTTTTTTATACCACGATTCTAGAAATGATACATCTAATCGGCATAATCCAATAGAGAATAATATTTAATATTCTTTTTGTTATCCTGGATGCAAATTATCTTCCAGGAATTATATCCTATTCGAGGAATATCTTTGTAATGCACATAGTTATATAAAATATAGAAACGATATCAAAGCCCCTATTTAATTTGAAAATCTTTCAACGAAATTACATGTTACGCCTCGTTACCTCAGGGGTTATAGCACTGGTCTAGTAAACCAGGGGTCCTTTAAACTACTTTAAAATAGGAGTATATTAATAACATCTTGCAACTGATAAAATATTTCAACTCTCAGCCTTTGGATTCCTAGAACAGTAATCTACCGTCTAGCTTATGATTCCATGTTACAAAAACGTTTCGTATTTATAGCTCAGACTATTCTATTCGTTGTTCTGCTGATAAAATTATTATATTACAACACATTTATGTGATATGTTCTGATATTTTTTTACTTTTAATCATGGGAAAAGTTGTCTATTTTTGCAGATCTGTTTTTTAAACCACGATTCTGGAGATGATTATTTTACTTAAATTCTGGAGATGATTCATTTACCGAAAGCCTGAGGGCGAGGGTGCTAATATCGACCGGCGTTTAGTTCCTCGTCACGGCAATCCTAGCATTTGGAGTCTCACATTCAGTTTCCTTGTTATATATATATATATATATATATTATACATATATATATTATATTATATATATATTATATATATTATATATTATATATATATATATATATATATATATATATATATATATATATATATATATATATATATATATATATATATATATATATATATATATATATATATATATATATATATATATATATATATTTATATATATGTTCAGGATCAACGTCGTCGATCATGCGCGGCATCGGAAAATTTGGCCCTGGTAACTAGATACTGCATTTGAATTAATATTTAAATTGAAACCGTCACATGATTGCGAATGCAAAATTGAAACGGTATTCTAAGTGCTTTTTCAAAAAGAGATATAGTTTTTTGAAAAAAATGAGTTTGAAAAGAAATTTATTGCTATGGATAAACGACAAGGAATACAAAACAAAAAGAGAAGCGGAAGAGAAGGGCGGCAAGAGCAAAAGCCAGTTGAAACCGAGGAGCAAAAGGTCGAAAGACTACGGAAACAAAGAGAGCGACAGCGACAAAAGCTGGTAAATGAAACCGCGGAGGAGAAGGAAATTCGGAAGGCGAAGAGGAGGGAAACCTACAAAAAGAGGTACGAAGTAAGTAAGGGAGAGAGAAGAGAATATCTTAAGGAGAGGAGACAGCAAGAATGTAAGGACGAGCGAGAAAGTAGACTGCAAGGTTTAAGTCGATTGTACCAGGAACGGCTAGATTCAGAAAGTTCACAAGAACGTACTGGAAGGCTGGTGGTTCTAAGACAAAAAGCCACATCAAGAATAGAGTCGGAGACGTCAGAAAAACGGGCTGAAAGACTGCACGTTCTAAGAGAAAATGCCGCCGAGAGAATTGAGTCTGAAACGCCAGAACAACAGGCTGAAAGACTGGACGTTCTAAGACAAAATGCCGCCGAGAGAATTGAGTCAGAAACGCCAGAACAACGGGCTGAAAGACTGGACGTTCTAAGACAAAATGTCGCCGAGAGAATTGAGTCAGAAACGCCAGAACAACGGGCTGAAAGACTGAATTTTCTAAGACAAAATGCCGCCGAGAGAATTGAGTCAGAAACGCCAGAACAACGGGCTGAAAGACTGGACGTTCTAAGACAAAATACAGCAGAGAGACTGGCATCAGAAACGGGTGAAGAAAGAGAAAGAAGGTTGGTAAGTGTGAGAATAAATGAAGTAGAGAGAATTGAAAACGAGACTGTGCCAGAACGAGAGGAAAGGCTCGAGGATGCGAGATAAAGTGCAAGAGAGAGAAGGGCGAATAACGTGTCTTTTCAGGAAGAGCATGTTGACAGTCGCGAAGAGTATCTGCACCAAGGGGGATGGGGAGATACAGAGAATCCCTTACACGAGCAAGAATGGGTCACAAACGAAATGGATGGTTTCCATTCGAGCCAAGAACAGCTGCAGCATCGCCAGTGTACGGTGTGCAAAGAAACCTGGTCAACCAAGCAGAATTTAACTAAAAATCCTGCAAGGTATGTATGTCATCGATGCACGAGGGATAAGAAATCACCGAAAGTGTACAGTGCAGACAACGACATGGACCCAGGTATTGTTCCCCTACAGTTAGAAGGGTTGACCCAGATAGAGGAAATGCCAATTGCAAGGGTGTGCCCTATTATGAGTGTTTATAGGAAACATGGTGGTCAGAGGGGGTACAAGGGACATGTTCTCAATTTACCCCAAGATATTCAAAGTTTTTTGAATAGCCTGCCTTCACGAGCATCAGGTTTACCTGTTTTGGTGGTGAGAAGACATGGCGTTGAAAATACGCATCGAGATTTCACTGTTCGTCAACATCGAGTGCTTCAAGCTGTGTTATGGTTAACGACCGAGAATCCCTACTTCAAAGGTATAGAGATTGACCGTGAGGCAATAAATTGTTTACTAGAGAATGGTATTCCTAATGGCCTCAGGTTTGTTATTGATACAGAAGTATCTTCTCATGAAGACGAGGATGAAGGCCACCTCAGGATCATGAAGTAGATAATGTTGTTGTTGAAGAATCTGTTTTATGGGGAGAAAGGACATCATTCATTCCTCAGCGTCAAAGGCAGAGGAAGGATCAAGATGCAATTCGTGAGACAGTGAATGATGAAGCTGACCCAATAGACTGGCCAACTAATGAAGGTAATGTTGTCTATGAATTTAGAACAGATGGTCTTGCAACGATGGCATTTCCTACACTGTTCCCATTTGGGAGAGGTGACCCAACCACACGAGCAAGACAACATAGTGTGACTCTGGCAGAAGCATTTAAGCATTTGGTTAAGTTTGCTGAAAGGTTACCAAATGGTAAGTACAGGTGGAGGTTTGCTTCTCACCCACGGTTCCCCTATTGGGCATTAGATATGAAGCAAAGGCATCAGCTTTTGTCTCAATCAAATGTTTATTTGCACCAGCATCCAGCAGATGCCAACATGACCCTAGAAGAGCTACGAGAGATGGTCAATTCAATGAGTGGTAAGCAAATGGTGAACCGGCTTCAACGGTATGTGTCGAAAGTGCAAGGCACTAACCCGTACTGGTATCAGCGCTTACAGGAATTGTTAACGTTGATAGAACAGAAAGGCTGTCCTACCTTTTTCTTTACTTTTAGTGCAGCAGATAGCTACTGGCCAGAGTTGCAAAGACTTTTGCAGAATGAGGAAGATGCTACGCGGTCAGAACGAGGGCAAGCAGTCATTGACAATCCACATTTGACTGATTGTTGTTTTAAGCAGCGTCTCGATGACTTTATCAGGCATTGGTTGCATGGTGTGTTGGATGCAGACTGGTATTGGTTTCGATTTGAATATCAAGCCAGGGGAAGTATTCATGCGCACGGGTGTGCAAAGTTAAAGAACGACCCAGATATTCCAACATTGAGAGGAAAAGCTGCTAAGGCATGGAGTTTACTTGAAACTGAGTCTGACATGGAAGATTTTGAATTTTTTTCCAGCCTGTTATTGATGATGGCAAAGAATCAGAGAGGCGGGTGTTACGGTAAGAACTGCCTGGGATAATACAAAAAACAAGTCTTATGGCATTATAAAATAACATATATTTTATTCCTTTTTTGGTTGTAGGTATATTGATTGGCTTGTGACAACCTTTAATGAGGAGTTGCCTGATGAACAATGGAGAATTCCTGAGCCACATCCATCTGCTGTTAGACCAAGTGCGGTTGATGATGCAGACTCAGATTACAAAAGGTTAGTGAACAGTGTTGAGAGGCATACCAGATGCAGTTCTGCCTACTGCTTGAAACAGAAAAATCGTGGTGTACCTGCAGAATGTAGATGTAGTTTCCCAAAGGGTTTAGAAGAAGAAACCCATTTTAATTATGAATTGTTACCACATTGTAAGATAGGTGCAACATTAGTTACAAAGAGAAATGACATAGGTTAAATTCTCATAACAGGGTGATGATTGAGAATTCAATTCTCTAATGGGGCTTCTTTGCATTAATTTATTATATTTATATTTGCTTTGTCTTCAAAACGTAGTATCCAATACAAAGCACGTCATTCGATATGAAAATCCTCGAACATCAAGACATGTTACGCCTCTTTAGCTCAGGGGTTGGAGCACTGGTCTTGTAAACCAGCATTCCAGAGTTCAAATCTCTGATGAGGCTTCATTAACTTTCCTTTGCCTAAAGCAGAAATATTTAAAAAGTGTTTGATTCTAGCGATATTCTTTTCTTTTTTCAAATTATTGCAAAGGAAAATAGGTGTATATTAATAACATCTTGCAACCTATGAAATATTTCAACTCTCAGCCTTTGGATTCCTAGAACAGTAATCTACCGTCTACCTAATGATTCCATATTACAAATACGTTTTGTATCTATAGATCACAATATTCTATTCGATCTATATTACAACACATTTATGTAATATGCTTTAAATTATTTTGCTATTAGTCATGGCTAAACTTATCTATTTTTGCAGACCACGATTCTGGAGATGATCCATTTACCAAATTGTGTTTAATTTCCTTCGTTTACAGAAGAAATATTAAAAGGTGTTCCAGTCCTTTTTTAAACCACGCTTTTAGACATGATATATCTAATCGGCATAATCCAATACAGAATAATATTTAATATTATTTTTTGTTATCCTGGATGCAAATCTTCAAGGAATCATGTCCTATTCGAGGAATATATTTGTAATGCACATAGTTATATTACGATATCAAATAAATTAATCAATCAATCAATCAAACGTCTTTTTTAATAATCTTAAGGATAAAATACATATCCCGAAGTTACAAATGTATATGTTAAAATAAGTACAAGGTAATATTATTATCAACGAAATTACATGTTACGCCTCATTAGCTCAGGGGTTAGAGCACTGGTCTAGTAAACCAGGGGTCCAGAGTTCAATTCTCTGATGGGGCTTCATTACTTCAATTTTAAATATAAATTTCCTTTGTCTAGAAAGGAAATTATTGCACTCTAGCGACATTATTTTCTTATTTCAAATTCTTGTATTCTACCCCAAGATAATACCTTAAAATGATATCAAAGCAAGTATTCAAATTGAAAATCTTTCAACCTAATTGAATATTACGCCTCATTAGCTCAGGGGTTAGAGCGCTGGTCTCGTAAACTAGGGGTCCAGAGTTCACATCTCTGATGTGGCCTCGTGTACTTTAATTTGTTTAATTTTAAATTTCGTTTGTCCAGAGAAGAAATAAGTGTTTAAAAAGTGTTTGATTATAGCGATATTCATTTCTTTTTCAATTAATTTCCAAAGAAAATAGGAGTATATCAATAACATCTTGCAACTGACAAAATATTTCAACTCTCAACCTTAGTTTTTGATTCCTAGAACAGTACTATACCGCCTAAGTAATAATTCCATGTTTCCATGTTTCCATTTATAGATTACAATATTCTATTTGATTTTCTGCTTATAAAATTATTATATTACAACACATACTGATATTTTCTGATTTTAATTTTTAATCATGGCGAAAGTTATCTATTTTACAAATCTTGTTTTTTAAACCACGATTCTGGAGATGATTCATTTACTTAATTTTTAAATTTAAATTTCCTTTGTCTACTGAAAAAATATAAAAAACAGTTCCATTATTATATTTAAACAACGATTCTGGAGATGATATATCTAATCGGCATTATCCAATACTGAATAATATTAAACATTATTTTGGTTATCCTAGATGCAAATATTCAAGAAATAATTATTTGCTATTGGAGAAGTATCTTTGTATTGCTTATGTATATATTAAAAATATACAAACGATATCAAGGCACGTCATTTGACATGAAAATCCTCGGACATCAAAATATATGTGTTACGCCTCATTAGCTCAGGGGTTAGAGCACTGGTCTCGTAAACCAGGGGTCCAGAGTTCAAATCTCTGATGGGGCTTCTTTGCTTTAACTTTTTTAATTTTTAATTTCCTTTGTCTAAAATTTTTTTTATTTTTAATCAGAACGAAAGATTTATAATTTTTACAGGTCTTGTTTTTTTAAACTACGATTTTGGAGATGATATATCTAATCGGCTTATCCAATAAAGAATAATATTTAACATTCTTTTGCTATCCTGGAAGGAAATCTTCAAGGAATATATTGTCTATAGATTAACAGTATACAAACTATATCAAAGCTCGTATTCAACTTGAAAATCTTTCAACGAAATAATATATTACGCATCATTAGCTCAGGGATTATAGCACTGGTCTCGTAAACCAGGTGTCCAGAGTTCACATCCCTGATGAGGCTTCGTTTATTTTAATTTTTGAATTTTAAATTTTCGGGTTTCCGATATGACATTTATAACAGGCACACAAGCAAAAAGTATTTAATGTGGATTTAACAAATTAAATTGGCTGCTTCTTGTTTTATTGTCACGCACGTTTTCTAATTTTACAGATGTTTCTTTTTTAAACCACGATGCTGGTGATGTTATATATAATACGATTATCCAATACAGAATAATATTAAATATTCTTTTGCTATCTTGGATGGAAATATTCAAAGAATAATTATTTGCTATTGGAGAAGTATCTTTGTATTGCTTATGTATATATTAAAAATATACAAACGATATCAAAGCGTGTATTCAAATTTAAAATCTTCCAACGAAAATAAATGTTACGCCTCATTTGTTCAGGGGTTTAAAGCACTTGTTTTGTAAACCACGGGTCCAGTGTTTCAAATCTATGACTAGGCTTCATTTTCTTTAATTTTAAATTTCCTTTGCATTGAGAAGAAATATTTAAAAAGTGTTTGATTCTAGCGATATTCTTAAATTCTTTCAAATAATTTCCAAAGGAAAATAGGTGTATATTAATAACATCTTGCAAACTATGTAATTTCAACTCTCAGCCTTTGGATTCCTAGAACAGTAATCTACCGTCTAGCTCAGGATTCCATGTTACAAAAACTTTTCGTATTTATAGATCAGAATATTCTATTCGATGTTCTGCTGGTAAAATTATTATATTACAACACATTTATGTGATATATTCTGATATTTTTTTACTTTTAATCATGGGGAAAGTTATCTATTTTTACAGATCAGTTTTTTAAACCACGATTCTGGAGATGATTCATTTACTTAATTTTTTTAATTTAAATTTACTTAGTCAACTGAAAAAAATATTAAAAAGTGTTCCATTATTTTTTTAAACAACGATATCTAATCGGCCTTATCCAATACAGAATAATATTAAATATTCTTTTTGTCAACCAGGATGCAAATCTTCAAGGAATAATTTTTTGCTATTGGAGAAGTATCTCTGTTTTGCCTATGTATATATTAAAAATATACAAACGATATCAAAGCACGTATTCAACTTGAAAATATTTCAACGTAAATTCACGTTATGCCTAATTAGCTCAGGGGTTCGACCACTGGTGTTGTAAAACAGGGGTCCAGACTTCAATTCTCTGATGGGGCTTCTTTACTTGAATTTTTAAATTTTAATTTCCTTTGTCTAGAGAAGAAATATTAAAAATTGTTGTATTCTAGCGATATTATTTTCTTATTTCAAATTCTTTCCATAGCAATAATAGGTATATAAATATAAATAACATCTTGCCACCTGTTAAAGAATTAAATTCTCAGACGTTGGTTTACAAGAACAGTATTCTACCCCGAGATAATGATCTTATGTGATAATTTCTTAATTTTTTAAAAAAATGTTTACGTTTTGTTTCTATAGATCACAATATTCTATTCGATGTTCAGCTGATAAAATTATTATATTACAACACATTTATGTGATATGTTTTGAGTTATTTTTCTTTTAATCAGGACGAAACTTATCTATTTTTGCAGACCAAGATTCTTGAGATGATCCATTTACCAAATTGTTTTAAATTTCCTTTGTCTACAGAAGAAACATTAAAAAGTGTTCCATTCCTTTTTTAAACCATGATTCTAGAGATGATACATCTAATCGGCATAATCCAATACAGAATAATATTTAATATTCTTTTTGTTATCCTTGATGCTAATCTTCAAGGAATCATGTCCTATTCGAGGAATATCTTTGTAAAAACCATAATTATATTAAAATAGAGAAACGATATCAAATCAATTAATCAATCAATCAATCAAACGTCTTTTTTAATAATCTTAAGGATAAAATACATATCCCGAAGTTACAAATGTATATGTTAAAATAAGTACAAGGTAATATTATTATCAACGAAATTACATGTTACGCCTCATTAGCTCAGGGGTTAGAGCACTGGTCTAGTAAACCAGGGGTCCAGAGTTCAATTCTCTGATGGGGCTTCTTTACTTCAATTTTAAATATAAATTTCCTTTGTCTAGAAAGGAAATACTAAAAATTGTTGCACTCTAGCGACATTATTTTCTTATTTCAAATTCTTGTATTCTACCCCAAGATAACATCTTACAAACGATATCAAAAGCACGTATTCAAATTGAAAATCTTTCAACGTAATTGTATATTACGCCTCATTAGCTCAGGGGTTAGAGCGCTGGTCTCGTAAATTAGGGGTCCAGAGCTCACATCTCTGATGTGGCCTCGTGTACTTTAATTTGTTTAATTTTAAATTTCGTTTGTCCAGAGAAGAAATAAGTGTTTAAAAAGTGTTTGATTATAGCGATATTCATTTATTTTTCAATTAATTGCCAAAGAAAATAGGAGTATATCAATAATATCTTGTAACTGATAAAATATTTAAACTCTCAACCTTAGTTTTGGATTCCTAGGACAGTATACTATACCGCCTAGCTAATAATTACATGTTATCATGTTTCATTTATAGATTACAATATTCTATTCGATTTTCTGCATATAAAATTATTATATTACAATTATTATATCAAAATATATGTGTTACGCCTCATTAGCTCAGGGGTTAGAACACTGGTCTCGTGAACCAGGGGTCCAAGAGTTCAAATCTCTGATGCGGCTTCTTTGCTTTAACTTTTTTAATTTTTAATTTCCTTTGTCTAAATTTTTTTTTTTTAATCAGAACGAAAGATTTATAATTTTTACAGGTCTTGTTTTTTTAAACTACGATTCTGGAGATGATATATCTAATCGGCTTATCCAATAAAGAATAATATTTAACATTCTTTTGCTATCCTGGAAGGAAATCTTCAAGTAATATATATTTGCTATTGCAGAAGTATCTTTGTATTGCTTGTGTATAGATTAACAGTATACAAACTATATCAAAGCTCGTATTCAACTTGAAAATCTTTCAACGAAATAATATATTACGCATCATTAGCTCAGGGATTATAGCACTGGTCTCGTAAACCAGGTGTCCAGAGTTCACATCCATGATGGGGCTTCGTTTATTTTAATTTTTTAAATTTTAAATTTTCGGGTTTCCGATATGACATTTATAACAGGCACACAAACAAAAGGTATTTAATGTGGATTTAACAAATTAAATTGACTGCTTCTTGTTTTATTGTCACGCACGTTTTTTAATTTTACAGATGTTTCTTTTTTAAACAACGTTGCTGGTGATGATATATATAATCGGATTATCCAATACAGAATAATATTAAATATTCTTTTGCTATCTTGGATGGGAATCTTCAAGGAATAATTATTTGCTATTGGAGAAGTATCTTTGTATTGGTTATGTATATATTAAAAATATACAAACGATATCAAAGCGCGTATTCAAATTGAAAATCTTCCAACGAAAAGAAATGTTACGCCTCATTAGTTCAGGGGTTGGAGCACTGGTCCTGTAAACCACGGGTCCAGTATTCAAATCTATGACTAGTCTTCATTGCCATTAATTTTAAATTTCCTTTGCATTGAGAAGAAATATTTAAAAAGTGTTTGATTCTAGCGATATTCTTAAATTCGATATTTTTTCAAATAATTTCCAAAGGATAGGTGTATATTAATAACATCTTGCAAACTATGAAATTTCAACTATCAGCCTTTGGATTCCTAGAACAGTAATCTACCGTCTAGCTCATGATTCCATGTTACAAAAACGTTTCGTATTTATAGATCAGAATATTCTATTCGATATTCTGCAGATAAAATTATTATGTTACAACACATTTATGTGATATGTTCTGATATTTTTTTACTTTTAATCATGGGGGAAAGTTATCTATTTTTACAGACCTGTTTTTTATATCACGATTCTGGAGATGATTCATTTACTTAGTCAACTGAAAAGATATTAAATAGTGTTCCATTATTTTTTTAAACAACGATATCTAATCGATAATATTAAATATTCTTTTGTTAACCAGGAAGCGAATCTTCAAGGAATAATTTTTTGCTATTGGAGAAGTATCTCTGTATTGCTGATGTATATATTAAAAATATACAAACGATATCAAAGCACGTATTCAACTTGAAAAATTTTCAACGAAAATGCACGTTATGCCTCATTAGTTCAGGGGTTAGAGCACTGGTCTTGTAAACCAGGGGTCCAGAGTTCAAATCTCTGAAGTGGCTTCATTTACTTTAACATTTTTTATTTTAACTTTCCTTTTCGTAAAGCAGAAATATTTAAAAAGTGTTTGATTCTAGCGATATTCTTTTCTTTTTTCAAATTATTTGCAAAGGCAAATAGGTGTATATTAATAACATCTTGCAACCTATGAAAGATTTCAACTCTCAGCCTTTGGATTCCTAGAACAGTAATCTACTGTCTAGCTAATGATTCCATGTTACAAAAACGTTTTGTATCTATAGATCACAATATTCTATTCGATGTATATTACAACACATTTATGTGATATGTTTGGAATTATTTTGCTTTTAGTCATGGCGAAACTTATCTATTTTTGCAGACCACGATTCTGGAGATGATCCATTTACCAAATTGTTTTAAATTTCCTTTGTTCACAGAATAAATATTAAAAAGTGTTCCATTCCTTTTTTAAACCACGATTCTAGACATGATACATCTAATCGACATAATCCAATACAGAATAATATAAACGTTTCGTATTTATAGATCAGAATATTCTATTCGATGTTCTGCTGGTAAAATTATTATATTACAACACATTTATGTGATATATTCTGATATTTTTTACTTTTAATCATGAGGAAAGTTATCTATTTTTACAGATCTGTTTTTTAAACCACGATTCTAGAAATGATACATCTAATCGGCATAATCCAATAGAGAATAATATTATTTAATATTCTTTTTGTTATCCTGGATGCAAATTATCTTCCAGGAATTATATCCTATTCGAGGAATATCTTTGTAATGCACATAGTTATATAAAATATAGAAACGATATCAAAGCCCCTATTTAATTTGAAAATCTTTCAACGAAATTACATGTTACGCCTCGTTACCTCAGGGGTTATAGCACTGGTCTAGTAAACCAGGGGTCCTTTAAACTACTTTAAAATAGGAGTATATTAATAACATCTTGCAACTGATAAAATATTTCAACTCTCAGCCTTTGGATTCCTAGAACAGTAATCTACCGTCTAGCTTATGATTCCATGTTACAAAAACGTTTCGTATTTATAGCTCAGACTATTCTATTCGTTGTTCTGCTGATAAAATTATTATATTACAACACATTTATGTGATATGTTCTGATATTTTTTTACTTTTAATCATGGGAAAAGTTGTCTATTTTTGCAGATCTGTTTTTTAAACCACGATTCTGGAGATGATTCTTTTACTTAAATTCTGGAGATGATTCATTTACCGAAAGCCTGAGGGCGAGGGTGCTAATATCGACCGGCGTTTAGTTCCTCGTCACGGCAATCCTAGCATTTGGAGTCTCACATTCAGTTTCCTTGTTATATATATATATATATATATATTATATATATATATATTATATATATATATTATATATATATTATATATATATATATATATATAATATATATATATATATATATATATATATATATATATATATATATATATATATATATATATATATATATATATATATATATATATATATATATATATATATATATATATATATATATATATATATATATATATATATGTTCAGGATCAACGTCGTCGATCATGCGCGGCATCGGAAAATTTGGCCCTGGTAACTAGATACTGCATTTGAATTAATATTTAAATTGAAACCGTCACATGATTGCGAATGCAAAATTGAAACGGTATTCTAAGTGCTTTTTCAAAAAGAGATATAGTTTTTTGAAAAAAATGAGTTTGAAAAGAAATTTATTGCTATGGATTAACGACAAGGAATACAAAACAAAAAGAGAAGCGGAAGAGAAGGGCGGCAAGAGCAAAAGCCAGTTGAAACCGAGGAGCAAAAGGTCGAAAGACTACGGAAACAAAGAGAGCGACAGCGACAAAAGCTGGTAAATGAAACCGCGGAGGAGAAGGAAATTCGGAAGGCGAAGAGGAGGGAAACCTACAAAAAGAGGTACGAAGTAAGTAAGGGAGAGAGAAGAGAATATCTTAAGGAGAGGAGACAGCAAGAATGTAAGGACGAGCGAGAAAGTAGACTGCAAGGTTTAAGTCGATTGTACCAGGAACGGCTAGATTCAGAAAGTTCACAAGAACGTACTGGAAGGCTGGTGGTTCTAAGACAAAAAGCCACATCAAGAATAGAGTCGGAGACGTCAGAAAAACGGGCTGAAAGACTGCACGTTCTAAGAGAAAATGCCGCCGAGAGAATTGAGTCTGAAACGCCAGAACAACAGGCTGAAAGACTGGACGTTCTAAGACAAAATGCCGCCGAGAGAATTGAGTCAGAAACGCCAGAACAACGGGCTGAAAGACTGGACGTTCTAAGACAAAATGTCGCCGAGAGAATTGAGTCAGAAACGCCAGAACAACGGGCTGAAAGACTGAATTTTCTAAGACAAAATGCCGCCGAGAGAATTGAGTCAGAAACGCCAGAACAACGGGCTGAAAGACTGGACGTTCTAAGACAAAATACAGCAGAGAGACTGGCATCAGAAACGGGTGAAGAAAGAGAAAGAAGGTTGGTAAGTGTGAGAATAAATGAAGTAGAGAGAATTGAAAACGAGACTGTGCCAGAACGAGAGGAAAGGCTCGAGGATGCGAGATAAAGTGCAAGAGAGAGAAGGGCGAATAACGTGTCTTTTCAGGAAGAGCATGTTGACAGTCGCGAAGAGTATCTGCACCAAGGGGGATGGGGAGATACAGAGAATCCCTTACACGAGCAAGAATGGGTCACAAACGAAATGGATGGTTTCCATTCGAGCCAAGAACAGCTGCAGCATCGCCAGTGTACGGTGTGCAAAGAAACCTGGTCAACCAAGCAGAATTTAACTCAAAATCCTGCAAGGTATGTATGTCATCGATGCACGGGAGGGATAAGAAATCACCGAAAGTGTACAGTGCAGACAACGACATGGACCCAGGTATTGTTCCCCTACAGTTAGAAGGGTTGACCCAGATAGAGGAAATGCCAATTGCAAGGGTGTGCCCTATTATGAGTGTTTATAGGAAACATGGTGGTCAGAGGGGGTACAAGGGACATGTTCTCAATTTACCCCAAGATATTCAAAGTTTTTTGAATAGCCTGCCTTCACGAGCATCAGGTTTACCTGTTTTGGTGGTGAGAAGACATGGCGTTGAAAATACGCATCGAGATTTCACTGTTCGTCAACATCGAGTGCTTCAAGCTGTGTTATGGTTAACGACCGAGAATCCCTACTTCAAAGGTATAGAGATTGACCGTGAGGCAATAAATTGTTTACTAGAGAATGGTATTCCTAATGGCCTCAGGTTTGTTATTGATACAGAAGTATCTTCTCATGAAGACGAGGATGAAGGCCACCTCAGGATCATGAAGTAGATAATGTTGTTGTTGAAGAATCTGTTTTATGGGGAGAAAGGACATCATTCATTCCTCAGCGTCAAAGGCAGAGGAAGGATCAAGATGCAATTCGTAAGACAGTGAATGATGAAGCTGACCCAATAGACTGGCCAACTAATGAAGGTAATGTTGTCTATGAATTTAGAACAGATGGTCTTGCAACGATGGCATTTCCTACACTGTTCCCATTTGGGAGAGGTGACCCAACCACACGAGCAAGACAACATAGTGTGACTCTGGCAGAAGCATTTAAGCATTTGGTTAAGTTTGCTGAAAGGTTACCAAATGGTAAGTACAGGTGGAGGTTTGCTTCTCACCCACGGTTCCCCTATTGGGCATTAGATATGAAGCAAAGGCATCAGCTTTTGTCTCAATCAAATGTTTATTTGCACCAGCATCCAGCAGATGCCAACATGACCCTAGAAGAGCTACGAGAGATGGTCAATTCAATGAGTGGTAAGCAAATGGTGAACCGGCTTCAACGGTATGTGTCGAAAGTGCAAGGCACTAACCCGTACTGGTATCAGCGCTTACAGGAATTGTTAACGTTGATAGAACAGAAAGGCTGTCCTACCTTTTTCTTTACTTTTAGTGCAGCAGATAGCTACTGGCCAGAGTTGCAAAGACTTTTGCAGAATGAGGAAGATGCTACGCGGTCAGAACGAGGGCAAGCAGTCATTGACAATCCACATTTGACTGATTGTTGTTTTAAGCAGCGTCTCGATGACTTTATCAGGCATTGGTTGCATGGTGTGTTGGATGCAGACTGGTATTGGTTTCGATTTGAATATCAAGCCAGGGGAAGTATTCATGCGCACGGGTGTGCAAAGTTAAAGAACGACCCAGATATTCCAACATTGAGAGGAAAAGCTGCTAAGGCATGGAGTTTACTTGAAACTGAGTCTGACATGGAAGATTTTGAATTTTTTTCCAGCCTGTTATTGATGATGGCAAAGAATCAGAGAGGCGGGTGTTACGGTAAGAACTGCCTGGGATAATACAAAAAACAAGTCTTATGGCATTATAAAATAACATATATTTTATTCCTTTTTTGGTTGTAGGTATATTGATTGGCTTGTGACAACCTTTAATGAGGAGTTGCCTGATGAACAATGGAGAATTCCTGAGCCACATCCATCTGCTGTTAGACCAAGTGCGGTTGATGATGCAGACTCAGATTACAAAAGGTTAGTGAACAGTGTTGAGAGGCATACCAGATGCAGTTCTGCCTACTGCTTGAAACAGAAAAATCGTGGTGTACCTGCAGAATGTAGATGTAGTTTCCCAAAGGGTTTAGAAGAAGAAACCCATTTTAATTATGAATTGTTACCACATTGTAAGATAGGTGCAACATTAGTTACAAAGAGAAATGACATAGGTTAAATTCTCATAACAGGGTGATGATTGAGAATTCAATTCTCTAATGGGGCTTCTTTGCATTAATTTATTATATTTATATTTGCTTTGTCTTCAAAACGTAGTATCCAATACAAAGCACGTCATTCGATATGAAAATCCTCGAACATCAAGACATGTTACGCCTCTTTAGCTCAGGGGTTGGAGCACTGGTCTTGTAAACCAGCATTCCAGAGTTCAAATCTCTGATGAGGCTTCATTAACTTTCCTTTGCCTAAAGCAGAAATATTTAAAAAGTGTTTGATTCTAGCGATATTCTTTTCTTTTTTCAAATTATTGCAAAGGAAAATAGGTGTATATTAATAACATCTTGCAACCTATGAAATATTTCAACTCTCAGCCTTTGGATTCCTAGAACAGTAATCTACCGTCTACCTAATGATTCCATATTACAAATACGTTTTGTATCTATAGATCACAATATTCTATTCGATCTATATTACAACACATTTATGTAATATGCTTTAAATTATTTTGCTATTAGTCATGGCTAAACTTATCTATTTTTGCAGACCACGATTCTGGAGATGATCCATTTACCAAATTGTGTTTAATTTCCTTCGTTTACAGAAGAAATATTAAAAGGTGTTCCAGTCCTTTTTTAAACCACGCTTTTAGACATGATATATCTAATCGGCATAATCCAATACAGAATAATATTTAATATTATTTTTGTTATCCTGGATGCAAATCTTCAAGGAATCATGTCCTATTCGAGGAATATATTTGTAATGCACATAGTTATATTACGATATCAAATAAATTAATCAATCAATCAATCAAACGTCTTTTTTAATAATCTTAAGGATAAAATACATATCCCGAAGTTACAAATGTATATGTTAAAATAAGTACAAGGTAATATTATTATCAACGAAATTACATGTTACGCCTCATTAGCTCAGGGGTTAGAGCACTGGTCTAGTAAACCAGGGGTCCAGAGTTCAATTCTCTGATGGGGCTTCATTACTTCAATTTTAAATATAAATTTCCTTTGTCTAGAAAGGAAATTATTGCACTCTAGCGACATTATTTTCTTATTTCAAATTCTTGTATTCTACCCCAAGATAATACCTTAAAATGATATCAAAGCAAGTATTCAAATTGAAAATCTTTCAACCTAATTGAATATTACGCCTCATTAGCTCAGGGGTTAGAGCGCTGGTCTCGTAAACTAGGGGTCCAGAGTTCACATCTCTGATGTGGCCTCGTGTACTTTAATTTGTTTAATTTTAAATTTCGTTTGTCCAGAGAAGAAATAAGTGTTTAAAAAGTGTTTGATTATAGCGATATTCATTTCTTTTTCAATTAATTTCCAAAGAAAATAGGAGTATATCAATAACATCTTGCAACTGATAAAATATTTCAACTCTCAACCTTAGTTTTTGATTCCTAGAACAGTACTATACCGCCTAAGTAATAATTCCATGTTTCCATGTTTCCATTTATAGATTACAATATTCTATTTGATTTTCTGCTTATAAAATTATTATATTACAACACATACTGATATTTTCTGATTTTAATTTTTAATCATGGCGAAAGTTATCTATTTTACAAATCTTGTTTTTTAAACCACGATTCTGGAGATGATTCATTTACTTAATTTTTAAATTTAAATTTCCTTTGTCTACTGAAAAAATATAAAAAACAGTTCCATTATTATATTTAAACAACGATTCTGGAGATGATATATCTAATCGGCATTATCCAATACTGAATAATATTAAACATTATTTTGGTTATCCTAGATGCAAATATTCAAGAAATAATTATTTGCTATTGGAGAAGTATCTTTGTATTGCTTATGTATATATTAAAAATATACAAACGATATCAAGGCACGTCATTTGACATGAAAATCCTCGGACATCAAAATATATGTGTTACGCCTCATTAGCTCAGGGGTTAGAGCACTGGTCTCGTAAACCAGGGGTCCAGAGTTCAAATCTCTGATGGGGCTTCTTTGCTTTAACTTTTTTAATTTTTAATTTCCTTTGTCTAAAATTTTTTTTATTTTTAATCAGAACGAAAGATTTATAATTTTTACAGGTCTTGTTTTTTTAAACTACGATTTTGGAGATGATATATCTAATCGGCTTATCCAATAAAGAATAATATTTAACATTCTTTTGCTATCCTGGAAGGAAATCTTCAAGGAATATATTGTCTATAGATTAACAGTATACAAACTATATCAAAGCTCGTATTCAACTTGAAAATCTTTCAACGAAATAATATATTACGCATCATTAGCTCAGGGATTATAGCACTGGTCTCGTAAACCAGGTGTCCAGAGTTCACATCCCTGATGAGGCTTCGTTTATTTGAATTTTTGAATTTTAAATTTTCGGGTTTCCGATATGACATTTATAACAGGCACACAAGCAAAAAGTATTTAATGTGGATTTAACAAATTAAATTGGCTGCTTCTTGTTTTATTGTCACGCACGTTTTCTAATTTTACAGATGTTTCTTTTTTAAACCACGATGCTGGTGATGTTATATATAATACGATTATCCAATACAGAATAATATTAAATATTCTTTTGCTATCTTGGATGGAAATATTCAAAGAATAATTATTTGCTATTGGAGAAGTATCTTTGTATTGCTTATGTATATATTAAAAATATACAAACGATATCAAAGCGTGTATTCAAATTTAAAATCTTCCAACGAAAATAAATGTTACGCCTCATTTGTTCAGGGGTTAAAGCACTTGTTTTGTAAACCACGGGTCCAGTGTTCAAATCTATGACTAGGCTTCATTTTCTTTAATTTTAAATTTCCTTTGCATGGAGAAGAAATATTTAAAAAGTGTTTGATTCTAGCGATATTCTTAAATTCTTTCAAATAATTTCCAAAGGAAAATAGGTGTATATTAATAACATCTTGCAAACTATGTAATTTCAACTCTCAGCCTTTGGATTCCTAGAACAGTAATCTACCGTCTAGCTCAGGATTCCATGTTACAAAAACTTTTCGTATTTATAGATCAGAATATTCTATTCGATGTTCTGCTGGTAAAATTATTATATTACAACACATTTATGTGATATATTCTGATATTTTTTTACTTTTAATCATGGGGAAAGTTATCTATTTTTACAGATCAGTTTTTTAAACCACGATTCTGGAGATGATTCATTTACTTAATTTTTTTAATTTAAATTTACTTAGTCAACTGAAAAAAATATTAAAAAGTGTTCCATTATTTTTTTAAACAACGATATCTAATCGGCCTTATCCAATACAGAATAATATTAAATATTCTTTTTGTCAACCAGGATGCAAATCTTCAAGGAATAATTTTTTGCTATTGGAGAAGTATCTCTGTTTTGCCTATGTATATATTAAAAATATACAAACGATATCAAAGCACGTATTCAACTTGAAAATATTTCAACGTAAATTCACGTTATGCCTAATTAGCTCAGGGATTCGACCACTGGTGTTGTAAAACAGGGGTCCAGACTTCAATTCTCTGATGGGGCTTCATTACTTGAATTTTTAAATTTTAATTTCCTTTGTCTAGAGAAGAAATATTAAAAATTGTTGTATTCTAGCGATATTATTTTCTTATTTCAAATTCTTTCCATAGCAATAATAGGTATATAAATATAAATAACATCTTGCCACCTGTTAAAGAATTAAATTCTCAGACGTTGGTTTACAAGAACAGTATTCTACCCCGAGATAATGATCTTATGTGATAATTTCTTAATTTTTTAAAAAAATGTTTACGTTTTGTTTCTATAGATCACAATATTCTATTCGATGTTCAGCTGATAAAATTATTATATTACAACACATTTATGTGATATGTTTTGAGTTATTTTTCTTTTAATCAGGACGAAACTTATCTATTTTTGCAGACCAAGATTCTTGAGATGATCCATTTACCAAATTGTTTTAAATTTCCTTTGTCTACAGAAGAAACATTAAAAAGTGTTCCATTCCTTTTTTAAACCATGATTCTAGAGATGATACATCTAATCGGCATAATCCAATACAGAATAATATTTAATATTCTTTTTGTTATCCTTGATGCTAATCTTCAAGGAATCATGTCCTATTCGAGGAATATCTTTGTAAAAACCATAATTATATTAAAATAGAGAAACGATATCAAATCAATTAATCAATCAATCAATCAAACGTCTTTTTTAATAATCTTAAGGATAAAATACATATCCCGAAGTTACAAATGTATATGTTAAAATAAGTACAAGGTAATATTATTATCAACGAATTTACATGTTACGCCTCATTAGCTCAGGGGTTAGAGCACTGGTCTAGTAAACCAGGGGTCCAGAGTTCAATTCTCTGATGGGGCTTCTTTACTTCAATTTTAAATATAAATTTCCTTTGTCTAGAAAGGAAATACTAAAAATTGTTGCACTCTAGCGACATTATTTTCTTATTTCAAATTCTTGTATTCTACCCCAAGATAACATCTTACAAACGATATCAAAGCACGTATTCAAATTGAAAATCTTTCAACGTAATTGTATATTACGCCTCATTAGCTCAGGGGTTAGAGCGCTGGTCTCGTAAATTAGGGGTCCAGAGCTCACATCTCTGATGTGGCCTCGTGTACTTTAATTTGTTTAATTTTAAATTTCGTTTGTCCAGAGAAGAAATAAGTGTTTAAAAAGTGTTTGATTATAGCGATATTCATTTATTTTTCAATTAATTGCCAAAGAAAATAGGAGTATATCAATAATATCTTGTAACTGATAAAATATTTAAACTCTCAACCTTAGTTTTGGATTCCTAGGACAGTACTATACCGCCTAGCTAATAATTACATGTTATCATGTTTCATTTATAGATTACAATATTCTATTCGATTTTCTGCATATAAAATTATTATATTACAATTATTATATCAAAATATATGTGTTACGCCTCATTAGCTCAGGGGTTAGAACACTGGTCTCGTGAACCAGGGGTCCAAGAGTTCAAATCTCTGATGCGGCTTCTTTGCTTTAACTTTTTTAATTTTTAATTTCCTTTGTCTAAATTTTTTTATTTTTAATCAGAACGAAAGATTTATAATTTTTACAGGTCTTGTTTTTTTAAACTACGATTCTGGAGATGATATATCTAATCGGCTTATCCAATAAAGAATAATATTTAACATTCTTTTGCTATCCTGGAAGGAAATCTTCAAGTAATATATATTTGCTATTGCAGAAGTATCTTTGTATTGCTTGTGTATAGATTAACAGTATACAAACTATATCAAAGCTCGTATTCAACTTGAAAATCTTTCAACGAAATAATATATTACGCATCATTAGCTCAGGGATTATAGCACTGGTCTCGTAAACCAGGTGTCCAGAGTTCACATCCATGATGAGGCTTCGTTTATTTTAATTTTTTAAATTTTAAATTTTCGGGTTTCCGATATGACATTTATAACAGGCACACAAGCAAAAAGTATTTAATGTGGATTTAACAAATTAAATTGACTGCTTCTTGTTTTATTGTCACGCACGTTTTTTAATTTTACAGATGTTTCTTTTTTAAACAACGTTGCTGGTGATGATATATATAATCGGATTATCCAATACAGAATAATATTAAATATTCTTTTGCTATCTTGGATGGGAAACTTCAAGGAATAATTATTTGCTATTGGAGAAGTATCTTTGTATTGGTTATGTATATATTAAAAATATACAAACGATATCAAAGCGCGTATTCAAATTGAAAATCTTCCAACGAAAAGAAATGTTACGCCTCATTAGTTCAGGGGTTGGAGCACTGGTCCTGTAAACCACGGGTCCAGTATTCAAATCTATGACTAGTCTTCATTGCCATTAATTTTAAATTTCCTTTGCATTGAGAAGAAATATTTAAAAAGTGTTTGATTCTAGCGATATTCTTAAATTCGATATTTTTTTCAAATAATTTCCAAAGGATAGGTGTATATTAATAACATCTTGCAAACTATGAAATTTCAACTATCAGCCTTTGGATTCCTAGAACAGTAATCTACCGTCTAGCTCATGATTCCATGTTACAAAAACGTTTCGTATTTATAGATCAGAATATTCTATTCGATATTCTGCAGATAAAATTATTATGTTACAACACATTTATGTGATATGTTCTGATATTTTTTTACTTTTAATCATGGGGGAAAGTTATCTATTTTTACAGACCTGTTTTTTATATCACGATTCTGGAGATGATTCATTTACTTAGTCAACTGAAAAGATATTAAATAGTGTTCCATTATTTTTTTAAACAACGATATCTAATCGATAATATTAAATATTCTTTTGTTAACCAGGAAGCGAATCTTCAAGGAATAATTTTTTGCTATTGGAGAAGTATCTCTGTATTGCTTATGTATATATTAAAAATATACAAACGATATCAAAGCACGTATTCAACTTGAAAAATTTTCAACGAAAATGCACGTTATGCCTCAATAGTTCAGGGGTTAGAGCACTGGTCTTGTAAACCAGGGGTCCAGAGTTCAAATCTCTGAAGTGACTTCATTTACTTTAACATTTTTTATTTTAACTTTCCTTTTCGTAAAGCAGAAATATTTAAAAAGTGTTTGATTCTAGCGATATTCTTTTCTTTTTCAAATTATTTGCAAAGGCAAATAGGTGTATATTAATAACATCTTGCAACCTATGAAAGATTTCAACTCTCAGCCTTTGGATTCCTAGAACAGTAATCTACCGTCTAGCTAATGATTCCATGTTACAAAAACGTTTTGTATCTATAGATCACAATATTCTATTCGATGTATATTACAACACATTTATGTGATATGTTTCGAATTATTTTGCTTTTAGTCATGGCGAAACTTATCTATTTTTGCAGACCACGATTCTGGAGATGATCCATTTACCAAATTGTTTTAAATTTCCTTTGTTCACAGAATAAATATTAAAAAGTGTTCCATTCCTTTTTTAAACCACGATTCTAGACATGATACATCTAATCGACATAATCCAATACAGAATAATATAAACGTTTCGTATTTATAGATCAGAATATTCTATTCGATGTTCTGCTGGTAAAATTATTATATTACAACACATTTATGTGATATATTCTGATATTTTTTACTTTTAATCATGAGGAAAGTTATCTATTTTTACAGATCTGTTTTTTAAACCACGATTCTAGAAATGATACATCTAATCGGCATAATCCAATAGAGAATAATATTTAATATTCTTTTTGTTATCCTGGATGCAAATTATCTTCCAGGAATTATATCCTATTCGAGGAATATCTTTGTAATGCACATAGTTATATAAAATATAGAAACGATATCAAAGCCCCTATTTAATTTGAAAATCTTTCAACGAAATTACATGTTACGCCTCGTTACCTCAGGGGTTATAGCACTGGTCTAGTAAACCAGGGGTCCTTTAAACTACTTTAAAATAGGAGTATATTAATAACATCTTGCAACTGATAAAATATTTCAACTCTCAGCCTTTGGATTCCTAGAACAGTAATCTACCGTCTAGCTTATGATTCCATGTTACAAAAACGTTTCGTATTTATAGCTCAGAATATTCTATTCGTTGTTCTGCTGATAAAATTATTATATTACAACACATTTATGTGATATGTTCTGATATTTTTTTACTTTTAATCATGGGAAAAGTTGTCTATTTTTGCAGATCTGTTTTTTAAACCACGATTCTGGAGATGATTCTTTTACTTAAATTCTGGAGATGATTCATTTACCGAAAGCCTGAGGGCGAGGGTGCTAATATCGACCGGCGTTTAGTTCCTCGTCACGGCAATCCTAGCATTTGGAGTCTCACATTCAGTTTCCTTGTTATATATATATATATATATATATTATATATATATATATTATATTATATATATATTATATATATATTATATATATATATATATATATATATATATATATATATATATATATATATATATATATATATATATATATATATATATATATATATATATATATATATATATATATATATATATATATATATATATATATATGTTCAGGATCAACGTCGTCGATCATGCGCGGATGCAAAATTGAAACGGTATTCTAAGTGCTTTTTTTCAAAAAGAGATATAGTTTTTTGAAAAAAATGAGTTTGAAAAGAAATTTATTGCTATGGATAAACGACAAGGAATACAAAACAAAAAGAGAAGCGGAAGAGAAGGGCGGCAAGAGCAAAAGCCAGTTGAAACCGAGGAGCAAAAGGTCGAAAGACTACGGAAACAAAGAGAGCGACAGCGACAAAAGCTGGTAAATGAAACCGCGGATGAGAAGGAAATTCGGAAGGCGAAGAGGAGGGAAACCTACAAAAAGAGGTACGAAGTAAGTAAGGGAGAGAGAAGAGAATATCTTAAGGAGAGGAGACAGCAAGAATGTAAGGACGAGCGAGAAAGTAGACTGCAAGGTTTAAGTCGATTGTACCAGGAACGGCTAGATTCAGAAAGTTCACAAGAACGTACTGGAAGGCTGGTGGTTCTAAGACAAAAAGCCACATCAAGAATAGAGTCGGAGACGTCAGAAAAACGGGCTGAAAGACTGCACGTTCTAAGAGAAAATGCCGCCGAGAGAATTGAGTCTGAAACGCCAGAACAACAGGCTGAAAGACTGGACGTTCTAAGACAAAATGCCGCCGAGAGAATTGAGTCAGAAACGCCAGAACAACGGGCTGAAAGACTGGACGTTCTAAGACAAAATGTCGCCGAGAGAATTGAGTCAGAAACGCCAGAACAACGGGCTGAAAGACTGAATTTTCTAAGACAAAATGCCGCCGAGAGAATTGAGTCAGAAACGCCAGAACAACGGGCTGAAAGACTGGACGTTCTAAGACAAAATACAGCAGAGAGACTGGCATCAGAAACGGGTGAAGAAAGAGAAAGAAGGTTGGTAAGTGTGAGAATAAATGAAGTAGAGAGAATTGAAAACGAGACTGTGCCAGAACGAGAGGAAAGGCTCGAGGATGCGAGATAAAGTGTAAGAGAGAGAAGGGCGAATAACGTGTCTTTTCAGGAAGAGCATGTTGACAGTCGCGAAGAGTATCTGCACCAAGGGGGATGGGGAGATACAGAGAATCCCTTACACGAGCAAGAATGGGTCACAAACGAAATGGATGGTTTCCATTCGAGCCAAGAACAGCTGCAGCATCGCCAGTGTACGGTGTGCAAAGAAACCTGGTCAACCAAGCAGAATTTAACTAAAAATCCTGCAAGGTATGTATGTCATCGATGCACGAGGGATAAGAAATCACCGAAAGTGTACAGTGCAGACAATGACATGGACCCAGGTATTGTTCCCCTACAGTTAGAAGGGTTGACCCAGATAGAGGAAATGCCAATTGCAAGGGTGTGCCCTATTATGAGTGTTTATAGGAAACATGGTGGTCAGAGGGGGTACAAGGGACATGTTCTCAATTTACCCCAAGATATTCAAAGTTTTTTGAATAGCCTGCCTTCACGAGCATCAGGTTTACCTGTTTTGGTGGTGAGAAGACATGGCGTTGAAAATACGCATCGAGATTTCACTGTTCGTCAACATCGAGTGCTTCAAGCTGTGTTATGGTTAACGACCAACAATCCCTACTTCAAAGGTGTAGAGATTGACCGTGAGGCAATACATTGTTTACCAGAGAATGGTATTCCTAATGGCCTCAGGTTTGTTATTGAGACAGAAGTATCTTCTCATGAAGACGAGGATGAAGGCCACCTCAGGATCATGAAGTAGATAATGTTGTTGTTGAAGAATCTGTTTTAGGGGGAGAAAGGACATCATTCATTCCTCAGCGTCAAAGGCAGAGGAAGGATCAAGATGCAATTCGTGAGACAGTGAATGATGAAGCTGACCCAATAGACTGGCCAACTAATGAAGGTAATGTTGTCTATGAATTTAGAACAGATGGTCTTGCAACGATGGAATTTCCTACACTGTTCCCATTTGGAAGTCATGGAAGATTTTGAATTTTTTTCCAGCCTGTTATTGATGATGGCAAAGAATCAGAGAGGCGGGTGTTACGGTAAGAACTGCCTGGGATAATACAAGAAACAAGTCTTATGGCATTATAAAATAACATATATTTTATTCCTTTTTTGTTTGTAGATATATTGATTGGCTTGTGACAACCTTTAATGAGGAGTTGCCTGATGAACAATGGAGAATTCCTGAGCCACATCCATCTGCTGTTAGACCAAGTGCGGTTGATGATGCAGACTCAGATTACAAAAGGTTAGTGAACAGTGTTGAGAGGCATACCAGATGCAGTTCTGCCTACTGCTTGAAACAGAAAAATCGTGGTGTACTTGCAGAATGTAGATGTGGTTTCTCAAAGGGTTTAGAAGAAGAAACCATTTTAATTATGAATTGTTACCACATTGTAAGATAGGTGCAACATTAGTTACAAAGAGAAATGACATAGGTTAAATTCTCATAACAGGGTGATGATTGAGAATTGGAGAGCTAATGTTGATTTACAGGTCATCGTCGACAAGAATGCATGTGCACGGTACATGGCAAAGTATGCAGCAAAGGGTGAACCATGCTCAAAGCAAGCATCAGAGATTTTGGGCTCCTGTATGTCAAGGTTACAGGATAATGATAAAGTATCTTCGGCAATAAAGAAAGCCATAATCCAAGTCGCTGGAGATAGAGATATGGGAGCGCAAGAAACAGCACATATGCTTCTAAGCCTGCCTTTGATAGGGTGTACTTATAGTTTTGTTACTATTTTTTAGATAATAGTAGGAAGGTTGTCATTGACAATGAGAACCAAAGTGATGAAGTGTTGCAAAAATCGACCATTTAAGAGTATGGTAAGCGTTCAACTGCCAACAGTAAGTGTCAAGGGTTGTCTCAGTTGAATTTGATGCAATATGTGTCACAGTACATAAAATATCGTTCACAGGTAAGGAAACGATCAGTTCCCTATATTGTACGGACATTCCCAAAGGTCTCGGGAAACCCTCACGGTCCAGATTTTGGCAGATATTGCAAATATCAGATAGATAGATAGATAGATAGATAGATCGTTTAATAAATTGTTTTGCAACCCATGGGTTGAATTACACAATTTTACAATAATATAATATACAATAAAAAATATTCAGACCTATATTTTAAGTTAAAATATTCAAAAAACATTAAAAATAAAACAAGAATTAATTAATAAATTTATAAATGTTAGCAGGAATAAAAGTGTTTTTGTAACGGTTTGTGTTACATTTAGGTAAAGTGAGTACATTCTTCTTACGAAGATTATAGCAAGATTGCTTTTTGTTCGGCAACAGAGAGTGGAGTTGATGGTGATCATCTGATATTATAGAGTTAAATAATTTTGCCACAAGATATTCTCGACGGAGTTTCAAAGTTAAAAGACCAGCTTTCATCAGCGCTTCTTCGTAATTGGCTTGGGGATAAATTATAGATAAGCTTCTAATTTGAACTCTTTCCAAGCGGTGATGAAGGTATTCAGGAAGACTATCGTGAAACACTACACAGCAATACTCCAATAGAGACCTGATACAGGTGGTATAAAATTTAACAAGGTTCTTGCATTCTACTTTTGCTCTCTTTAATTGAACAAGAAAGTAGATTCTCTTGGAGGCTTTGCTGATTATGTTATCTATGTGGGCATTCCACTTGAGATCGTTGGTAATTGTCAAGCCAAGTAACTATACATTCGGAAATGAGTTTTAAGCGCTGTCCTTCAATTATTAATGGTTGGAATTCATTGAGGTGATGGTTACTAAAGGAAATTCTAAGTTCTTTGCACTTGTCGAGATTAAGCTGTTGACCAGCTACAAGTTTGGTTGATTGCATTTTGGATTTGACTTTCTGCTCCTTTAGGGACAATTTCAGATTCAGTCGTGTCGTCAACGTATTTCCATAAATCTACATCAGAGGCAACAAGATCATTGATCATTAGTAGAAAAAGCCACGGACCAAGCTTTGTACCTTGTGGAACGCCGCTATGAACTACACCCCATTCCGAATAACAGTCGTCGGCCAATTTCGTTCTTTGGTATCTATTGGTTAGAAAATCGCTTAACCAATTCACAACACGACTGTCAAGTTCTATTTGGTGAAGCTTTCTCACCAATATATTATGATCGATAAGATCGAACGCCTTTTTAAAATCGAAGAGGACAATCCTAACTGTAGCTCCATTGCCATCTGTTGCTTTGAACCAGCGGTCGATCATGCTAATTAAGGCATTAGTTGTCGATGATCCAGGTATCGCACCGTACTGGTGACTATTCAAAATAGGAAGGAAGGCAGGTTTGATAAATTCCTGTACTATAAATTCCTCAGCGAGTTTGGACATGATTGGGGTCAGTGAGATAGGTCGTATGTGTTTACATACGTCTTTAATCGGTTTGGACTTTGGAATTGGGGCAACGTTAGCTTTTTTCCAAAGGTCAGGTAGCCTCTGTTCAAAATAAGATGAGTTTATGATGTTGGTAATAGGAGCCAGCTGGGGATGTCGTCAGGACCGTTTGCCTTCCGAGGGTTTAATGATTTTAGTGCCTTTAACACGGATATTTCGGAAACTATGAGGAAGCTTGGCTCGTTACTTGGGTGAGCAGTAACTGCTGAGACTAATGGAGTGTAGTTTTGCATTGGTTGGAGAAGCTGATTATTGATCATGTCCGCAATTTCGCGGGGTGACGTCGTTCGGGTGTCAATTCCTTCGATTTTAATAATAGCCATTATATCGGTTCGCGACGGGGCCATTCCACTAAGAGATTTAACATAACGCCACCAATTGCGAGGATTTGATTCGTTTAGATCTTTAACCTTATCAGCATAATATTTCGATCGACAAGATTTCCGAAGGCGATTAACCAAATTACGATAATAATTGAATGTTACCTTGTTGTTATTTGCCAGAGCTTTTTGTCGCTTTATGGTGGCAGACTTGAGTTTCAAAGAAATCCAAGGTGATTCGTTAGCTCTTACTTTAACAGACTTTTTTGGTAAAATTGAATTAATACCGTTAGGCACAAGATCGATGAAGCTTGATAACTTTCCATTGCATGTTGGTAATTCTGCCAAGATTGACCAATTTATGTTACTCAGATATCGACCAAGAGATGATTTATATGACGGCCGAGTGTCGTATTGGGTAATATGTTTTGATTTATCTTGTTGACAACTTCTTCGTTTAGCTGCAATCTTAACAGTACAGTGGTCTGAAAGGCCAAACGGTGGATAACGTTCGGGTTCGGAATAAAATTCACTGATGTTAGTAACGATGAGGTCTAAAATTGCGTCTTGCCGGGTTGAAAATTTAACGACTTGCTTTAATCCAAAGTGCCGACTTATACTGGTAATATTTAGGCGATTAAAATCGCCTGCCACAATTATTCCACAGTTCAAGTGATTAGATTCAATATCTTTAAGGCTGTTAAATAGGTAATTCTTCATACTCTCATTGTTAGCTGAAGGAGGGTGATATAAAATTCCGCATATAAGTTTATTAAATTTCCTAGGTAGGCGTTGTGGCTTGATTTCAACCCATAGTACTTCGTGATCGGCGCTTTCGAGTTCTTCTAACCGGTTGAATTCAATCCCATCTTTGACAAAAACGCATACTCCACCATGGGTTGATTCCTTTCTATCCTTGCGGATGATAGAGAACCCTGGGAGGTTAACAATGTTGTCGGAGATCTGTTCGTTTAGCCACGTTTCGGTTATGCAAATGATATCTGTTGTCAAATTATGGGACGACAGAGACGCTTGAAGCTCGTCTATTTTCGGTGCCAAAGACATGACATTTGATAGAATCAGGTCAGGAACAAATTCTGTGTTATTAGAAGCGATAACTTTCCCATATTTGCGTTCCAAAGGACATAAATCCATGAATTTCGTGTATACAAGAATTTGTTTTGCCGTGAATTTGCATAAGTCTTCTCGTCACGGTTATTGATTATGGTTGCTATCTTGTACTGGTCCTTCTTGAACTTCTCTTTCACTTTCTTCCCGCTTCTCGTGCCTCGTTTACCAATGAATCTCGAGATCGATGAGCAACGAATGTTGTTTAAAAGATTTGGATCAGGAAAACAACGGGTAGGTCGTAAATATCGAAGTTCATCGCTAGTATACTTTAGCCTTCCAATCAGCTAATCAAATTCAAGCGTTGGGAGGGTGAACCATCAAATGCATGGGGAAATGAGGCAGAAAGTGATGAAATGTTTATTAATACTTATCACCTATTTTTGCATACTGACTTTGCTGAAGAGAATGTCATAGGTCATTGTGAAGAAATGTCAAATATGTTTGAACGACAATCAGATCAGGATGAAGAAGGTGCAGAAGATAGTGATAATGATGACACCAATGAAAGTGATGATGATGGAACAAACAATGAGCAATGTGAAGAAACTGATGATTGGATGTTTCTTTGCAGGTTGAATCAGCAGTATGAGCAATCTGGTGACCTGCTGTTGGAGAATGGAACTGACTGGTATTGTGGCGTTCGTGGATTCATATATTGCATGTTGCATTGACGTAGTAATGATAATGAGATTAGGCGGTAGAAACTTCGTTCCTTCCTGCATTTGTTCAGTTGTTGTCATCGCAAATTATGTAATTGACGTAGTTCCTTTTTGGGTGTGATTCCCACGCAATGTTACGCTATATAAGATTGCACTTTGTTCTAATAAATTGTTCTCCGCTCCAACTCTGTTGGCGTATGTTGTTGTCTGTGTTCTGCCTCTCGTCGGACTCTGCGTTTAGTGAGTCGTAGCTCGGCACGTTACAGTATGAGGGAGCAAGGTCAGTGCCAATGGAGCTGTTAAGGGAATGCCCAGGGTGGATTTCCAAGCAGAGGAAAGATGCAGAGGAACGAGGAAGATAACCCCTTACTGCGCAACCACAGAATGGTCATCCTGCCATTGATCCAGGAACTTTGAATGAGAAGCAGCGACTGGCTTATGATATTGTAACATCCCATGCTCAAAGTGTTGAGACATCTGAACCAGTTTGTATGATTGTCTGTGGAACTGCTGGGACAGGTAAGACATACCTAATAAATGCTTTGAAGCAAGTGCTTGGAGAGAAATGCTTAGTAACAGCAACTACAGGCATAGCAGCATTTAGTATAAATGGCCAGACGTTGCATTCTGCAGCACAACTTCCAATTCATGACCAGGGTGAGTCGTTACAGCGTCTACAGTTAAAATTAGAAGGTAAGTATTGTTGATGAAATGTCAATGATTGGTCACAAGATGTTCTCTTGGCTAGACAATAGATTACGTGCTGGTACGGGGAATCAAAATAAGCCATTTGGTGGGATTTCAGTGATTCTCCTTGGTGACTTTGGTCAGTTGCCACCAGTCTGTGATCGAGCATTATATGTTTCTGGGAATGGGTCGATTATTAGTGATCATGGGCATAGTCTCTATCGTTTGTTTAACACTGTTGTTATTCTTGATGATATTATGCTACAGGCTGGCAGCAATCCTGAAGCGATAGCATTCAGAAGTTTGCTATTGAGGATGAGAGATGGGAAGTTACGGAGGCCAAGATGGGCGTCTTCTCCTTCAACATTCACCCAATAATGTTGACATGCTTGAATTTAATACAGCAATTAGATTGTACTTTGATAAGAAGAGTGTGGCTGAGTACAACTATGAAAATCTGAAAAGTACTGGACAAAAGATTCAGGCAAAGCAATCTGGCCATGGTGCCTCGGCAGCAAAATCAGATGAAGCTGGAGGTTTAGATGCAGTCATGTTTCTTTCAAAGAATGCAGAGGTCATGCTAACATCCAACCTTTGGGCAGACGTTGGTCTATGTAATGGCTTATTCGGAGTGGTTGAACAGTTTTGGTATGCGGAGGCTGCAGGACCTCCAAGTTTACCAATTGCAGTGTTGGTACATTTCCCTGGCTACACAGGACCAGCATTTATCAATGCTTGTGAGAAATGCCTACCGGTGCCACCAAAAGTATTTGAATGGATGGTTGATGGCAAGTACTTGTCACGAGAGCAAATTCCTTTGAGATTAAGGTATGCAATGACCATCCACAAGTCGCAGGGACAGACTTTACCAAAAGTTGTCGTTGACCTGGATAAAGGTGAGAAAGTGGCTGGATGTACATTTGTAGCTACATCAAGGGTAAGATCTATTAATGATATTGTGTTTGAGCCAATGACATTTGATCGTTTGAGAGCAATTGGCAGGAACAAAAATATGCAAAAGAGAATTGAGGAAGAGCAGAGGCTTGTGTTGCTATCAGAGCAAACCCTACAAAAATATAGTTACGAGTAATAGGTATTGAAATATTATTGGGGAAAGTTTCCAATAGAGTCAGTGGAAAACAGTATAATTCCAGATGACGAGTGTGACTATGGTATGAACTGGCCGGGTGCAGACATGTACAGTACATGTATATACTGCACGACAATATTATTAAACCCCTAGCTACAGGTCACATTTAATGTGTTTTGGAGGGGTGCCGCAGGACACATTTTTGCAAATGTGTTTTTGACGGATTCATTTGCCTGGTACTGGACACATTTGTGTTTTCGAGTTGGCGCACTGGGTGAATTAATTGCGTTTGCTTTGAATTTGCTTTCGAGTTATTTGTCTGTCGCTGGATGCAATCTAATTGTGTTTACGAGTGAGGCGTCTCTGGGTGAATTCACTACGGTTTGTTTTGAATTTGCTTTCGAGTCAATCTTGCTGTCGCTGGATACAATGTAATTGATTGTGTTTTCGAGCGAGCGTCCTCAAGTGCAGAGACTTTTTGAGTCTACTTTAGAGGAATAAAAGGTAGAGACATTTTAGCCACATGTGTGTTATGTCTGTACCTACTGAAGAACATTTCAGATGTGCTTGAGAGGTGATATGAAAAAAGGCCGGCCAGTTGATAATAAAATTCATTTCATAGCTATCGATCTACAAAAAATAAATTTACAACATTGAAATGTACAAGGTATTATTTTTTCCTATGCATGCATTGCTTGCAGTAAAATTAACATTTGGTCATTGTTAAATATAATTGTGTTTTTTTTTTATTGTTTTTCCTGTAGATAACAAATAGCAATTAAAATACTCTTCATAACTGTATATACATGCAGATGTCAATGGCAAAATTGGATTTTTATCACAACAAAATTAGGTACGTACAGTACAACAATTAAGGACAAACTGTTAATCCAATACTAAGAAATGGTTTGGTAACGGTCTTTTGTACAGTATCCCCATTATGTAGGAAGTAATGTTCAGGTTGTTTGGGTAATGAGAGTTCGGATACACAACTTACTGTAATATGTATAATTTAAAGCAATAAATAGGAGAGCTGTAATTAGCAATTAAATTTAAAAACTATCGCTTTCAATTTCAGTTTCAAGAAAATACTGTAGACATGTTGAAGCAGTTGTTGAGAATCGCTAGAAAAGACCCCCAGCATTGATGCAAGACAACATAGATTGTTGTAAGTTCATGCAGTTTAATAATTAAATAAATTGTGCAGGTACACTGAAAAAAACAGTGCATCTATCAGTATTGTCAACTCGGATGTTGCTCCATTTTACATTTGTTACAGAGTTAATGGCTGGATGGATTGACATTCATTTATCTCAGGGCAACTATCACCATGTCCTAGCTGTACATTTACAGTAAAAAATTAATCAATTGTTTTAACTTGAAAAGTGATACTTTATATTCTTTAAAAAGACTGTAGGCTAACGCTGCTAATGAATATAAATTGTACACATATTCCTTTTATTTTTTTATTTGTAGGCATGGTTACAATATTTGTTGCATTTTATTGTACTGTACTGTACTGTACTGAACGATGCATATGGCAAAGTTCAATGTAGAAAATAATCAATATAGTTCTATGACAGGTAGAGTACTATACATTAAAAAGGGAGTGGGTGGGTACTTAATTGCAAAGGGTGTTTGTACATGTAATAGACATATTGTCATTTACAATTCAAAACAGAAGGTATATCAAGACATAAAAACAATAGATACATCATAAATAACTGTATTATGTTAATTACATAAGGACATATACGTAATTCGTACAGAATTAAATTACAATTATATACTGTTTCTTTCAATTTAGGTTATAAATTGCATCCCTACAACATATGTCATTGTCTAGCATTGATGGACAATATAACCCGGTAGATTTGTAAGTACATGCAGTCTAAATGAATAATTATTAAATTGTACATTGATTCACGCAGTATTCCCTGCTGATGATGGTCCATTTCCATTATTAAGTACATAATTAATGGCTGACTGTATTGAAACATCAGTTATCATGTATCACAGTGTCAAAATTAAACAATTCTTTACCAAATTGATAAGGAATTAGTATTATACCTTATATTATTTAAACCAAAAAGGCTATATTTTTATTTTTTTATTTGCAGCCATTGTAATTATAATTGTTTCTTCCATTTTACATGATGGCAAAGTTCAATTCAAAAAACAACCCAGTGACACAATGACAAGTATATACTGTACATTCTTTAGCATATTCTTTACCGGCCAGTCTGAGAATTCTCATTTTTTATTCAATCATGGTAAATGTTATTAAAGGCTTTTTACCGCAGTGTAAGCGAATAAAATTTACTTGAAAGACATTTGAATTTTGTATGGACATATTTAATTTCTAATAATTTTTTTAAATATCTTGCAGGTTCAAACACACATCTTACACACTGGAAATTTGAACAATACACTGGTGAGGAAAAACCATATTGCTAAAAATAATATTCTATTTTTAAATTATTTTTCTAATATATGATTTTTGTTTCCTCCAGGTTTGACACGTACTTGCACATCTAATTATATCTTGCTAAAATGCTTAAATTTGTAAAGGTATGTAACATTATTGTTATAAGAGATTAGTAAAATAGTGGAAAAGTATACTATCTGCAATAAATATTTATCTACAATGACAGAAGGCTATTAGGCCTATTACTGATTTGCAGAGAAATGTTCCACCCAACTCAAGGCAGTTCATTAACAATTTAATTATCCCATAAAAAGGTACACTTCATATTCTCATTACAGAGATGCCTGACTGCCAGTTGAGCTATTATAGATAAGAAAATTCTGGAATGTAAAGTAAGCATTTTAATTATATAATTTCATTCATTATATACAATTGCAATACTGTAATTTATAAACACTTCCAGAATTTGCTTCAACAGGCATGAAGAACGGCTTCAAACCGAGGTGGATATAAAAGATACTGTAATAGAAAACACATTAAAATCTCATTTCCAACAGATTTTGAGTCATTGTTTCATGGGTGCTGAAGCTAAATCAGCAAGGGTCTATTATGCACTTATACAAGATCGCATAATTTTAAGCGTAATGTTTTCTTTAAAAACAAAAGCTAACCTGAGTTTGTATTTTACTCAGATATATAAAGTATTACTTTAACTAAAAAATATGTAACTATCTATTATAGCAAACACTGAAATATCTTTGATTCTCTTCTTTTCTTACAGCATATAGAAAATTTGTTTTCATTCAAACACTGATATGGATAACTATCACCTACGTTCTTCACAAAATAATATCTCAACGCTGCTCAAAAACATTACCAAGGAACAAAAACATTCGAATTATTGAACTTTAATAATAATAATATTTCAAATTTTGTCATATCACTGCATATTAATTCTTTTTTTTTATTTTGCACAAAAACATTTAATAAAATGTGTCATTATATAAAGAAATGTACAGTTAAATCTTGATGAATTGAACTCTCAAAAAAAATCATTAGTACCAATGCCAAAAAACAGTGAGAGAAACTGAGAAACTAAGATAAAAGAAATTGATTTCAGTTTGAAAATATAATTTGCGGTAATATGCATTTCAATATTAAAAGTCCACGTTCATCAAGATTTAAATGTGCATTGAAAACCAAATAAAATTATTGAATTATAAAAAGACATTTACAAATTTAACGATGTCATGTGAACTTGCAGACACTTAATTATTTTAAAGATTTCAGTGTTTTGTTGTTTGTATGGGTATTCTAGAATTATTGGATGAAACTTTAATAATTCAAGCATAAACTGATAATTTTTATGATTGTTTATTTTGTTCAATGTGCCTATTCCGTATTCTATCAGTATGGTAATCGTATTTAATCTTAAATGTCCCTTCAATTACAAATAACTTTATGTAGGTTAGAGTCAAAATTAAGTCTTGCCTGTTCTTGGTTTGTAGCCTTCAGTGTAGATGTATATACGGTGGTGCAATACATCTTGAAAATAGAAACTGTGTCCATTCAAATATACTCGAACCGACAGTGCTTTACTATACCATTCTTCAACATCATCCATCGTAAACGTTTTTCAAATAGAAATAACCATTATCATTAATTAATCCAGCAAAACAAGTGAAGGAGATGGTATTTTCGCTCGAATAGACCACTGATCGGAATAGACGAATACTTCGCAATAAAAACGTCGCGTGTCACGTGAGTAACTTACAAAATACATTCCCCATTCATATTTCGTGCCATCTATATCTGTCATAAAACATTTCGCTTCAAAATTTGGGTCACAGTCCTTCAGTAGGGGGGTGCGGATATTAAATGGAATGACAATATGCCAAATCGAGAAGAGATCAATCTCTTGCTTCACACTCGCAGGCTTTAGTGCTTCACCGTTCGCACACTCCTTTCTCTTTTTATTTGTGAATTTACATGTTGAAGGAAATGGTCGGAAGAACTGCCCGCCCCAGGGACACCGCGCGCGGTTAGCGATAAATTCGTGTTAACATATCGCGCGAGAAACTCGCGTGGAAAAATCCTAAAAAATTCCCGTTCTTTTTTGAAAATAAAGCGAAAAAAGTTAAAAGGGTAAGTTAATTTTATTTCTCTTTAATACTTTTAATAACATTTAAACATTTAGAACACTGTTGGTATATTTTGTTATATTTAATATGAAACTTGTCCAAAATTTATAACTTTTCCAAATTAACAACATTATTTTCTCATTTCACTTGTCAAATTGTCAACCAGATCAGTGAACAATTTAACTGAAATGTCGATGGAGGTAAGTTTATCTAAGAGTTAGATAGCTCAAAACAGCAGTAACTGTGTCAACTAAAAATATGTCTGCATGTATGTCCATATTTACACCACATTTATTTCATTTCTAGGTAGAGCAAGAAAAGTCCAGAAATGGTATGGGTAATATTAAAAGTAATTTTGCATTAACTTATCCTTGGTTTTTTCAATAAAAATATATATTCATAACATAATTGTTTTATCATTGAATAGATGTAGAGAATAAACACCAGGAAGGTAAGGTGACCTAGCTGACCTTATAGCAAACCTCTAGAAGGGCATTGGATCACGTGCCTCCTACTTTTATATAAAGTGTCCTGTTTAAAAATGAAAATTGACATTGTTGAACAAAGAATAGATATAGAGAACAAAATGTATTAAGCCCAAGAGCAGTTGGGAAAGATGTCAATATACTAATGTACAATTGTTATATTTAATATACCAAGGAGCAACATCCGTGAACATATTATCCTGCCCTTGGTCTCTTTGATAATGCCATTAACATTTAAAAATTTTAAATTAGTCTCTAATTTTTATATGAAATAAAGACTTGGAAGAAAATGAGGAGCATGGTGGTGTGTTGAATTTATTATTGATAAAATATTTTACAAATCATTGAAAATTTTAAAATATAATTAAAACATTTTAAAGTGATAATTAGGATAATACTGTATCTCATGCGCTTCATTTGTTTTCTAGCTAAGGAAAAGTTGGAAGAAAAAAATTAAAAGAAAATGAGTAGGATATCAAATTAATAATATTATCTACATTGTTATAAACATATCTTGCACATGACAAATTAATCGAAGTTCTGCATTTTTAGAAATACGCTGCTATAACTGTCAACAGACAGGACACAAGGCCCGTAATTGTCAGCATAGTAAGTATTCAATAAAATCAATAAAATATAATATATATATTATATCTCTGATTTAAAAAAATGACTTGAAATTCTCACGAACTTCTTTCTTTCAGAGTCAAAGGGAGCATGCACAGTAAGTTCCAGGTTCTGTCATGAGGTTCATTTTCAAAAGTTTAAAACTGAAAAACAAATATTGAGAAATAATGCAATTCCTATTCCTTAATTTAAAATATATTATTTGAATTCCCTTCCCCTCTGGTATACAAATAAAAAATGAAATTCCATTTTTTTCCTTTTTCACAGAAGTGGTGTGCTTTCGGTGTGGGCAACGGGGCCACATCGCAAAAACGTGCAGCCGGCGATCGAGGCCAAGCAAAACTGCCAATGCAATGGCAACAACAAATTATATCTTTAATAATTGTAAAGTGAGGAATGCATGATGCATCCTCACTTTACAGTATTTTTCAAGTTGAATATTATTTCAAAACTTTGTTCTGTTAGTTTTTTTAAATAAAATTAAGTTACTTACGTTATTCATTATTGCTTGCTACAACACTAAACAGCTATCATTCATATTTGTGGATCCTATCAATCTATCCCATCAGATTCAAGACATTGGAATCATAATCACTTTAGGACCATAACAAATCCAAACATAACCACAATCACCATCACGCTATCAGCAATCCTTCTCTAAAATACATATAAAAGCGCCTGTTCATCCTCATCTCTCCTTACGCGTCGAAAATAGCTCACAGCGAGAAAGGAAGGACACACGTACAGCGTCGCTTATGTATCAGTCAAATCCAAGCATGCCCATCCCCCCCGGGACAACCCCCGGGCATTTGACATTTTTTTCCAAAATGCTGCTAATTCCTCACAGTGGGGATGAAATGCAGGTGCAAATGCCCCGTGGTGGGGCAAAAAATCTGTGGCAAATCCCCGGCCCTGGGTGAAACATGAAAGCAATAACAGCAATATTCAGTGTTTTCAAAAATAAAATTATTATATATAAATACTATTTACAAGGCAGGTATGTCATTCTGCTAAATTTGTCCCCCGCGCGCGGTCAAGGTAGTCTTTAGTCTTCCCGCGCGGCCATAAACGACATCGTACATGTTTTCGAAAACAAGAGCAGTCTGAGTCATGGATGAAGCTTTGAAATCGATATTTAAAATTAAAAGAAATTGAATTTATTGTAATTGAAATTTTAATCAAGTACCAAAAAGCCATGAACAAACAACAAAACAAATTCTGTTTTTAATTGACAAAAAAATCCGTCGGACAAAATGTCCGACAAGTCGTAACATTGATCGGACATTTGTATTTTCTCGTCGGACAATGTCCGATGTCCGACGGTTAAATCGAGCCCTGCCGTAGGCTGTAGACTTAAACTCCTCCATGATCGAATCACACTCGAACAACAACACGTTTTGTAAGTGTAGCAATGTTATGGGGGGCAGGTGCAATTGATTTGCCACTCCCTTTTGATGCTGTCCAAAGGGAACGAGGCTCATATTACCGTATTATCTAATGCCCGACCCCCGAGCAAAGATTTGGGTTCAAATTCCCCACCCCCGGGATTGGTCAACGTATCAAATGCCCGGCGGTGTCCCGGGGGGGATGCGCATGGTTGGATTTGACTGATACATTACTGCGGGCTCGTAATACAGTAACAGCCATATTTCAATATACATGTATTTGATTTTCCTACTTAATTTCAAAGACAGAGTCTAATGGTGGAATTTGAGATATTTTATTCGCTTAAACTCTATCTATCCACTTTATTTTATTATATTTTATAGTTTATTGTTTTGCATTTGAGAGATTCACCCTACTTTTTTTAAAAACCCACGAATTTCATTCTTACTGAGCCTATAAAACGCACTGGCCACTGATCAGCAGTTTTCCCTAAACTGAAAATACGACGAAGACTTGAAATAGGATAATTTTTCAAACCTAGAATTAAAGCTTGGAATTGAACAGAGGTATACACTTCGTTGAAAAATCACACAGTCATGATGTTAAAATAAGAAGAAGGGATTACTAGGATTATTTCTTGGGGTAAGTATTAAATTATTCGTATTTTAAGATGCCATGAACGAATCTATGTATATTACACCATGGAGAATTATTACGATACAAATATAATTTAGACAATAACCATCGTATATGAAATTAAAATTAATTTTGTCTTATTTGATAAAGGAACGCTCCATCTATAATTGTTCAATATCGCTCTTCGTTCTTATGATATTGCAATTTGTTTGCGATGAAAATAATACAGTGTTATAAAATCAATCAAAACTTTCATTATCAGGTGTCATAAGATAAATATTCCTTACATGCGCAGTTTAGTGTGACTTTGCTTGATAACTTCAACGATATTTCTACTTTTACAACAACTCATTATTAATGTATGTACATGTACGCACTATATGCAGTGTGTTATTTAAATATCAAACAAATCGCAATATCTCAAGAGCGAAAAGTGATATGAAAAAACCATAAATGGAGTTCCTTTATCATTTCAAGAGTTCTTTCAAATAAGACAAACTTAATTTTCAGTTCATATACACTTTAAACCAATAATTGTTTCCATACTATTAAACTAAATTTATTTTCCACATTAGCTTGATAAAGTTATTTTTCCGATAAGGAAGACCATCACAGGTTCTGTACTTTATATCTTCTGATAACATCTTTACGGTGATGCAAAAGCAGGTAAACAGTAAGCGGGTGTTGCGGAAACGTATTTCTAGTTTAAATTTAAATTACATTGTCAACTGAAAAAATATTAAAAAGTGTTCCATTATTTTTTTTAAACAACGATTTCTAATCGGCCTTATCCAATACAGAATAATATTAAAAATAATTTTTGTTCACCAGGATGCAAATCTTCAAGGAATAATTTTTTGCTATTGGAGAAGTATCTCTGTATTGCCTATGTATATATTAAAAATATACAAACGATATCAAAGCACGTGTTCAACTTGAAAATCTTTCAACGAAAATACACGTTGTGCCTAATTAGCTCAGGGGTTAGAGCACTGGTGTTGTAAACCAGGGGCCCAGAGTTCAATTCTCTGATGGGGCTTCTTTACTTGAATTTTTAAATATAAATTTCCTTTGTCTAGAGAAGAAATATCAAAAATTGTTGTATTCTAGCGATATTATTTTCTTATTTCAAATTCTTTCCATAGCAATAATAGGTATATAAATATAAATAACATCTTGCCACCTGTTAGAGAATTAAATTCTCAGACGTTGGTTTACAAGAACAGTATTCTACCCTGAGATAATGATCTTATGTGATAATTTCTTAATTTTTAAAATTTTTTTTTAGGTTTTGTATCTATAGATCACAATATTCTATTCGATGTTCAGCTGATAAAATTATTATATTACAACACATTTATGTGATATGTTTTGAGTTATTTTGCTTTTAATCATGGCGAAACTTAACTATTTTTGCAGACCACGATTCAGGAGATGATCCATTTACCTCATTGTTTTAAATTTAAATTTCCTTTTTCTACAAAAGAAATATTAAAAAGTGTTCCTTTTCTTTTTTAAACCACGATTTTGGAGATGATCCATTTACTTATTGTTTTAAATTTAAATTTATTTTGTTTGCAGCAGAAATATTAAAAAGTGTTCCATTCCTTTTTAAACCACGATTCTAGAGATGGTACATCTAATCGGCATAATCCAATACAGAATAATATTTAATATTCTTTTTGTTATACTGGATGCAAATCTTCAAGGAATCATGTCCTATTCGCGGAATATCTTGTAATGCACATAGTTATATCAAAATATAGAAACGATATATAAGCCCCTATTTAATTTGAAAATCTATCAACAAAATTACATGTTATGCCTCATTAGCTCAGGGCTTAGAGCACTGGCCTAGTAAAGTAGGGGTCAAGAGTTCAATTCTCTGATGGGCCTTCTTTACTTCAATTTTTAAATATAAATTTCCATTGTCTAGAGAAGAAATATTAAAAATTGTTGCATTCTAGCGATATTATTTTCTTATTTCAAATTCTTGTATTCTACCCCAAGATAATATCTTACAAATGATATGAAAGCGCATATTCAAATTGAAGATCTTTCAACGAAGTTATATCTACGCCTCATTAGCTCAGGGGTTACAACGCTGATCTTGTAAACCAGTAGTCCAGAGTTCACATCTCTGATGAAGCTTCGTTTACTTTAATTTGATTAATTTGAAATTTCGTTTTAAATTTTAAATTATTCTTAAAGAACGATTCTGGAGATGATATATCTAATCGGCATTATCCAATACAGAATAATATTAAATATTCTTTTTGTTATCCTGGATGCAAATCTTCAAGGAATAATTATTTGCTATTGGATAAGTATCTTTGTATTGCTTATGTATATATTAAAAATATACAAACAATATCAAAGCACGTCATTCGACGTGAAAATCCTCGGACGGGGTCCATAGTTCAAATCTCTGATGGGGCTTCTTTACTTTAACTTTTTAATTTTTAATTTCCTTTGTCTAGAGAAGAAATGTTTAAAAAGTGTTTGATTCTAGCGATATTCTTTTCCTTTTTCAAATTATTTTCCAAGTAAAATAGGTGCATGTATATAAATAACATCTTGCAACCTTTGGATTCCTAGAACAGTACTGTACCGTCTAGCAAATGATTCAATGTTACCAAAACGTTTTGTATTTATAGATGACAATATTCTAGTAGATGTTCTTCTTATAAAATTATTATATTACAACACATTTATGTGCTTTGTTTTGATTCATTTTGCTTTTAATCATGGCGAAAGTTGTGTATTTTTGCAGACCACGATTCTGGAGATGGTCATTTACATAATTGTTATAAATTTAAATTTCCTTTGTCTACAGAAGAAATATTAAAACATGTTCGATTTCTTTTTTAAACCACGATTCTCGAGATTATATATCTAATCGGTCCAATACAGAATAATATTTAATATTATTTTCTTATCCTGGATGCAAATGTCGAAGGAATCAAATATCTTTGTAATGCTCATGGCTATATTAAAATATACAAACGATATCAAAGCCGCTATTCAATTTGAAAATCTTTCACCGAAATTACATGTTACGCCTCATTAGCTCAGGGGTTAGAGCACTGGTCTAGTAAACCAGGGGTCCAGAGTTCAATTCTCTGATGGGGCTTCTTTAATTCAATTTTTAAATATAAATTTCCTTTGTCTAGAGAAGAAATATTAAAAATTGTTGCATTCTAGCGATATTATTTTCTTATTTCAAATTCTTGTATTCTACCCCAAGATAATATCTTACAAATGATATGAAAGCGCATATTCAAATTGAAGATCTTTCAACGAAGTTATATCTACGCCTCATTAGCTCAGGGGTTACAACGCTGATCTTGTAAACCAGTAGTCCAGAGTTCACATCTCTGATGAAGCTTCGTTTACTTTAATTTGATTAATTTGAAATTTCGTTTTAAATTTTAAATTATTCTTAAAGAACGATTCTGGAGATGATATATCTAATCGGCATTATCCAATACAGAATAATATTAAATATTCTTTTTGTTATCCTGGATGCAAATCTTCAAGGAATAATTATTTGCTATTGGATAAGTATCTTTGTATTGCTTATGTATATATTAAAAATATACAAACAATATCAAAGCACGTCATTCGACGTGAAAATCCTCGGACGGGGTCCATAGTTCAAATCTCTGATGGGGCTTCTTTGCTTTAACTTTTTTAATTTTTAATTTCCTTTGTCTAGAGAAGAAATGTTTAAAAAGTGTTTGATTCTAGCGATATTCTTTTCCTTTTTCAAATTATTTTCCAAGTAAAATAGGTGCATGTATATAAATAACATCTTGCAACCTTTGGATTCCTAGAACAGTACTGTACCGTCTAGCAAATGATTCAATGTTACCAAAACGTTTTGTATTTATAGATGACAATATTCTAGTAGATGTTCTTCTTATAAAATTATTATATTACAACACATTTATGTGCTTTGTTTTGATTCATTTTGCTTTTAATCATGGCGAAAGTTGTGTATTTTTTGCAGACCACGATTCTGGAGATGGTCATTTACATAATTGTTATAAATTTAAATTTCCTTTGTCTACAGAAGAAATATTAAAACATGTTTCGATTTCTTTTTTAAACCACGATTCTCGAGATTATATATCTAATCGGTCCAATACAGAATAATATTTAATATTATTTTCTTATCCTGGATGCAAATGTCGAAGGAATCAAATATCTTTGTAATGCTCATGGCTATATTAAAATATACAAACGATATCAAAGCCGCTATTCAATTTGAAAATCTTTCACCGAAATTACATGTTACGCCTCATTAGCTCAGGGGTTAGAGCACTGGTCTAGTAAACCAGGGGTCCAGAGTTCAATTCTCTGATGGGGCTTCTTTAATTCAATTTTTAAATATAAATTTCCTTTGTCTAGAGAAGAAATATTAAAAATTGTTGTATTCTAGCGATATTATTTTCTTATTTCAAATTATTTCCATAGCAATAATAGGTATATAAATATAAATAAATTCTTGCCACCTATTAGAGATTTAAATTATCATACTTTGGTTTACAAGAACAGTATTCTACCCCGAGATAATGATCTTATGTGATAATTTCTTAATTATTTTATTTTTATTCAGAGCGAAAGATTTATAAATTTTACAGGTCTTGTTTTTTTAAACTACGATTCTGCAGATGATATATCTACTAATCGGCTTATCCAATACAGAACAATATTTAACATTCTTTTGCTATCCTGGATGGAAATCTTCAAGGAATAATTATATCCAATTCGAGAAGTATCTCTGTATTGCTTATGTATATATTAAAAATATACAAACGATATCAAAGCGCGTATTCAACTTGAAAATCTTTCAACGAAAATACACGTAATGCCTCATTAGCTCAGGGTTTAGAGCACTGGTCTTGTAAACCAGGGGTCCAGAGTTCAATTCTCTGATGGGGCTTCTTTCCTTTAATTTCTTATATTTATATTTGCTTTGTCTGCAAAACGTAGTATCCAATTCAAAGCGCGTCATTCGATATGAAAATCCTCGAACATCAAGACATGTTACGCCTCTTTAGCTCAGAGGTTAGGGCACTGGTCTTGAAAACCTGGGGTCCAGAGTTCAAATCTCTGATGAGGCTTCATTAACTTTCCTTTGCCAAAGCAGAAATATTTAAAATGTGTTTGATTCTAGCGATATTCTTTTCTTTTTTCAAATTATTGCAAAGGAAAATAGGTGTATATTAATAACATCTTGCAACCTATGAACGATTTCAACTCTCAGCCTTTGGATTCCAAGAACAGTAATCTACCGTCTTGCTGATGATTCCATGTTACAAAAACATTTTCTATCTATAGATCACAATATTCTATTCGATGTTCTGCTGATAAAATTATTATATTACAACACATTTATGTGATATGTTTTGAGTTATTTTGCTTTTAATCATGGCGAAACTTATCTATTTTTGCAGACCACGATTCTGGAGATAATCCATTTACCAAATTGTTTTAAATTTCCTTTGTCTACAGAAGCATTATTAAAAGTGTTCCATTACTTTTTTAAACCACGATTCTAGAGATGATACATCTAATCGGCATAATCCAATACAGAATAATATTTAATATTCTTTTTGTTATCCTTGATTCAAATCTTCAAGGAATCATGTGCTATTCGAGGAATATCTTTGTAATGCCCATAGTTATATTAAAATATAGAAACAATATCAAATTAATCAATTAATCAATCAATCAAAAGTCTTATTTAATAATCTTAAGGATAAAAATACATATCCCGAAGTTACAAATGTATATGTTAAAATAAGTACAAGGTAATATTATTATCAACGGAAATACATGTTACGCCTCATTCGCTCAGGGGTTAGAGCACTGGTCTAGTAAACCAGGGGTCCAGAGTTCAATTCTCTGATGGGGCTTCTTTACTTCAATTTTTAAATATAAATTTCCTTTGCCTGAAATATTAAAAATTATTGCATTCTAGCGACATTATTTACTTATTTCAAATTCTTATATTCTACCCCGAGATAATATCTTACAAACGATATCAAAGCACGTATTCAAATTGAAAATCTTTCAACGTAATTGTATATTACGCCTCATTAGCTCCGGGATTAGAGCGCTGGTCTCGTAAACTAGGAATCCAGAGTTCACATCTCGGATGTGGCCTCGTTTACTTTAATTTGTTAAATTTCGTTGGTCCAGAGAAGAAATAAGTGTTTAAAAAGTGTTTGATTATAGCGATATTCTGTACTTTTTCATATTATTTCCAAAGAAAATAGGAGTATATCAATGACATCTTGCAACTGATAAAATATTTCAACTCTCAACCTTAGTTTTGGATTCCTAGAACAGTACTATACCGCCTAGCTAATAATTCCATGTGTCCATGTTTCCATTTATAGATTACAATATTCTATTCGATTTTCTGCTTATAAAATTATTATATTACAACACATACGTGATATTTTCTGATTTAATCATAGCGAAAGTTATCTATTTTAAAGATCTTGTTTTTTAAACCACGATTCTGGAGATGATTCATTTACTTAATGTTTAAATTTAAATTTCCTTTGTCTACTGAAAAAATATAAAAAGTGTTGTATTATTATATTTAAACAACGATTCTGGAGATGATATATCTAATCGGCATTATCCAATACAGAATAATATTAAATATTATTTTTGTTATCCTGGTTGCAAATCTTCAAGGAATAATTATTTGCTATTGGAGAAGTATCTTTGTATTGCTTTATATTAAAAATATACAAACGATATCAAAGCACGTCATTTGACATGAAAATCCTCGGACATCAAAATATATGTGTTACGCCTCATTAGCTCAGGGGTTAGAGCACTGGTCTCGTAAACCAGGGGTCCAGAGTTCAAATCTCTAATGGGGCTTCTTTGCTTTAACTTTTTTAATTTTTAATTTCCTTTGTCTAAAATGTTTTTATTTTTAATCAGAACGAAAGATTTATAATTTGTACAGGTCTTGTTTTTTTAAACTACGATTCTTTAGATGATATATCTAAGCGGCTTATCCAATAAATAATAATATTTAACATTATTTTGCTATACAGGAAGTGAAATCTTCAAGGAATAATTATTTGCTATTGGAGAAGTATCTTTGTATTGCTTATGTATATATTAAAAATATACAAACAATATCAAAGCACGTCATTCGACGTGAAAATCCTCGGACGGGGTCCATAGTTCAAATCTCTGATGGGGCTTCTTTGCTTTAACTTTTTCAATTTTTAATTTACTTTGTCTAGAGAAGAAATATTTAAAAAGTGTTTGATTCTAGCGATATTCTTTTCCTTTTTCAAATTATTTTCCAAGTAAAATAGGTGCATGTATATAAATAACATCTTGCAACCTTTGGATTCCTAGAACAGTACTGTACCGTCTAGCTAATGATTCAATGTTACCAAAACGTTTTGTATTTATAGATGACAATATTCTAGTAGATGTTCTTCTTATAAAATTATTATATTACAACACATTTATGTGATATGTTTTGATTTATTTTGCTTTTAATCATGGCGAAAGTTGTCTATTTTTGCAGACCACGATTCTGGAGATGCTCATTTACATAATTGTTGTAAATTTAAATTTCCTTTGTCTAAAGAAGAAATATTAAAACATGTTCGATTTCTTTTTTAAACCACGATTCTCGAGATTATATATCTAATAGGCCTAATCCAATACAGAATAATAATTAATATTATTTTCTTATCCTGGATGCAAATGTCGAAGGAATCAAATATCTTTGTAATGCTCATGGCTATATTAAAATATACAAACGATATCAAAGCCGCTATTCAATTTGAAAATCTTTCACCGAAATTACATGTTACGCCTCATTAGCTCAGGGGTTAGAGCACTGGTCTAGTAAACCAGGGGTCCAGAGTTCAATTCTCTGATGGGGCTTTTTTAATTCAATTTTTAAATATAAATTTCCTTTGTCTAGAGAAGAAATATTAAAAATTGTTGTATTCTAGCGATATTATTTTCTTATTTCAAATTCTTTCCATAGCAATAATAGGTATATAAATATAAATAAATTCTTGCCACCTATTAGAGATTTAAATTCTCATACTTTGGTTTACAAGAACAGTATTCTACTCCGAGATAATGATCTTATGTGATAATTTCTTAATTATTTTATTTTTATTCAGAGCGAAAGATTTATAAATTTTACAGCTCTTGTTTTTTTAAACTACGATTCTGCAGATGATATATCTAATCGGCTTATCCAATACACAACAATATTTAACATTCTTTTGCTATCCTGGATGGAAATCTTCAAGGAATAATTATATCCAATTGGAGAAGTATCTCTGTATTGCTTATCTATATATTAAAAATATACAAACGATATCAAAGCGCGTATTCAACTTGAAAATCTTTCAACGAAAATACACGTAATGCCTCATTAGCTCAGGGGTTAGAGCACTGGTCTTGTAAACCAGGGGTCCAGAGTTCAATTCTCTGATGGGGCTTCTTTCCTTTAATTTCTTATATTATATTTGCTTTGTCTGCAAAATGTAGTATCCAATTCAAAGCCCGTCATTCGATATGAAAATCCTCGAACATCAAGACATGTTACGCCTCTTTAGCTCAGAGGTTAGGGCACTGGTCTTGTAAACCAGGGGTCCAGAGTTCAAATCTCTGATGAGGCTTCATTAACTTTCCTTTGCCTAAAGCAGAAATATTTAAAAAGTGTTTGATTCTAGCGATATTCTTTTCTTTTTTCAAATTATTGCAAAGGAAAATAGGTGTATATTAATAACATCTTGCAACCTATGAACGATTTCAACTCTCAGCCTTTGGATTCCTAGAACAGTAATCTACCGTCTTGCTGATGATTCCATGTTACAAAAACGTTTTCTATCTATAGATCACAATATTCTATTCGATGTTCTGCTGATAAAATTATTATATTACAACACATTTATGTGATATGTTTTGAGTTATTTTGCTTTTAATCATGGCGAAACTTATCTATTTTTGCAGACCACGATTCTGGAGATAATCCATTTACCAAATTGTTTTAAATTTCCTTTGTCTACAGAAGCATTATTAAAAGTGTGCCATTACTTTTTTAAACCACGATTCTAGAGATGATACATCTAATCGGCATAATCCAATACAGAATAATATTTAATATTCTTTTTGTTATCCTTGATTCAAATCTTCAAGGAATCATGTGCTATTCGAGGAATATCTTTGTAATGCCCATAGTTATATTAAAATATAGAAACAATATCAAATTAATCAATTAATCAATAAATCAAAAGTCTTATTTAATAATCTTAAGGATAAAAATACATATCCCGAAGTTACAAATGTATATGTTAAAATAAGTACAAGGTAATATTATTATATCAACGAAATTACATGTTACGCCTCATTAGCCCAGGGGTTAGAGCACTGGTCTAGTAAACCAGGGGTCCAGAGTTCAATTCTCTGATGGGGCTTCTTTACTTCAATTTTTAAATATAAATTTCCTTTGCCGGAAATATTAAAAATTATTGCATTCTAGCGACATTATTTACTTATTTCAAATTCTTATATTCTACCCCGAGATAATATCTTACAAACGATATCAAAGCACGTATTCAAATTGAAAATCTTTCAACGTAATTGTATATTACGCCTCATTAGCTCCGGGATTAGAGCGCTGGTCTCGTAAACTAGGAATCCAGAGTTCACATCTCGGATGTGGCCTCGTTTACTTTAATTTGTTAAATTTCGTTGGTCCAGAGAAGAAATAAGTGTTTAAAAAGTGTTTGATTATAGCGATATTCTGTACTTTTTCATATTATTTCCAAAGAAAATAGGAGTATATCAATGACATCTTGCAACTGATAAAATATTTCAACTCTCAACCTTAGTTTTGGATTCCTAGAACAGTACTATACCGCCTAGCTAATAATTCCATGTGTCCATGTTTCCATTTATAGATTACAATATTCTATTCGATTTTCTGCTTATAAAATTATTATATTACAACACATACGTGATATTTTCTGATTTAATCATAGCGAAAGTTATCTATTTTAAAGATCTTGTTTTTTAAACCACGATTCTGGAGATGATTCATTTACTTAATGTTTAAATTTAAATTTCCTTTGTCTACTGAAAAAATATAAAAAGTGTTCCATTATTATATTTAAACAACGATTCTGGAGATGATATATCTAATCGGCATTATCCAATACAGAATAATATTAAATATTATTTTTGTTATCCTGGATGCAAATCTTCAAGGAATAATTATTTGCTATTGGAGAAGTATCTTTGTATTGCTTTATATTAAAAATATACAAACGATATCAAAGCACGTCATTTGACATGAAAATCCTCGGACATCAAAATATATGTGTTACGCCTCATTAGCTCAGGGGTTAGAGCACTGGTCTCGTAAACCAGGGGTCCAGAGTTCAAATCTCTGATGGGGCTTCTTTGCTTTAACTTTTTTAATTTTTAATTTCCTTTGTCTAAAATGTTTTTATTTTTAATCACAACGAAAGATTTATAATTTTTACAGGTCTTCTTTTTTTAAACTACGATTCTTTAGATGATATATCTAAGCGGCTTATCCAATAAATAATAATATTTAACATTCTTTTGCTATACAGGAAGTGAAATCTTCAAGGAATAATTATTTGCTGTTGGAGAAGTATCTTTGTATTGCTTATGTATATATTAAAAATATACAAACAATATCAAAGCACGTCATTCGACGTGAAAATCCTCGGACGGGGTCCATAGTTCAAATCTCTGATGGGGCTTCTTTCCTTTAACTTTTTTAATTTTTAATTTCCTTTGTCTAGAGAAGAAATGTTTAAAAAGTGTTTGATTCTAGCTATATTCTTTTCCTTTTTCAAATTATTTTCCAAGTAAAATAGGTGCATGTATATAAATAACATCTTGCAACCTTTGGATTCCTAGAACAGTACTGTACCGTCTAGCTAATGATTCAATGTTACCAAAACGTTTTGTATTTATAGATGACAATATTCTAGTAGATGTTCTTCTTATAAAATTATTATATTACAACACATTTATGTGATATGTTTTGATTTATTTTGCTTTTAATCATGGCGAAAGTTGTCTATTTTTGCAGACCACGATTCTGGAGATGCTCATTTACATAATTGTTGTAAATTTAAATTTCCTTTGTCTACAGAAGAAATATTAAAACATGTTCGATTTCTTTTTTAAACCACGATTCTCGACATTATATATCTAATAGGCCTAATCCAATACAGAATAATATTTAATATTATTTTCTTATCCTGGATGCAAATGTCGAAGGAATCAAATATCTTTGTAATGCTCATGGCTATATTAAAATATACAAACGATATCAAAGCCGCTATTCAATTTGAAAATCTTTCACCGAAATTACATGTTACGCCTCATTAGCTCAGGGGTTAGAGCACTGGTCTAGTAAACCAGGGTTCCAGAGTTCAATTCTCTGATGGGGCTTTTTTAATTCAATTTTTAAATATAAATTTCCTTTGTCTAGAGAAGAAATATTAAAAATTGTTGTATTCTAGCGATATTATTTTCTTATTTCAAATTCTTTCCATAGCAATAATAGGTATATAAATATAAATAAATTCTTGCCACCTATTAGAGATTTAAATTCTCATACTTTGGTTTACAAGAACAGTATTCTACTCCGAGATAATGATCTTATGTGATAATTTCTTAATTATTTTATTTTTATTCAGAGCGAAAGATTTATAAATTTTACAGCTCTTGTTTTTTTAAACTACGATTCTGCAGATGATATATCTAATCGGCTTATCCAATACAGAACAATATTTAACATTCTTTTGCTATCCTGGATGGAAATCTTCAAGGAATAATTATATCCAATTGGAGAAGTATCTCTGTATTGCTTATGTATATATTAAAAATATACAAACGATATCAAAGCGCGTATTCAACTTGAAAATCTTTCAACCAAAATACACGTAATGCCTCATTAGCTCAGGGGTTAGAGCACTGGTCTTGTAAACCAGGGGTCCAGAGTTCAATTCTCTGATGGGGCTTCTTTCCTTTAATTTCTTATATTTATATTTGCTTTGTCTGCAAAACGTAGTATCCAATTCAAAGCTCGTCATTCGATATGAAAATCCTCGAACATCAAGACATGATTGTTACGCCTCTTTAGCTCAGAGGTTAGGGCACTGGTCTTGTAAACCAGGGGTCCAGAGTTCAAATCTCTGATGAGGCTTCATTAACTTTCCTTTGCCTAAAGCAGAAATATTTAAAAAGTGTTTGATTCTAGCGATATTCTTTTCTTTTTTCAAATTATTGCAAAGGAAAATAGGTGTATATCAATAACATCTTGCAACCTATGAACGATTTCAACTCTCAGCCTTTGGATTCCTAGAACAGTAATCTACCGTCTTGCTGATGATTCCATGTTACAAAAACGTTTTCTATGGCTATAGATCACAATATTCTATTCGATGTTCTGCTGATAAAATTATTATATTACAACACATTTATGTGATATGTTTTGAGTTATTTTGCTTTTAATCATGGCGAAACTTATCTATTTTTGCAGACCACGATTCTGGAGATAATCCATTTACCAAATTGTTTTAAATTTCCTTTGTCTACAGAAGCATTATTAAAAGTGTTCCATTACTTTTTTAAACCACGATTCTAGAGATGATACATCTAATCGGCATAATCCAATACAGAATAATATTTAATATTCTTTTTGTTATCCTTGATTCAAATCTTCAAGGAATCATGTGCTATTCGAGGAATATCTTTGTAATGCCCATAGTTATATTAAAATATAGAAACAATATCAAATTAATCAATTAATCAATCAATCAAAAGTCTTATTTAATAATCTTAAGGATAAAAATACATATCCCGAAGTTACAAATGTATATGTTAAAATAAGTACAAGGTAATATTATTATCAACGAAATTACATGTTACGCCTCATTAGCTCAGGGGTTAGAGCACTGGTCTAGTAAACCAGGGGTCCAGAGTTCAATTCTCTGATGGGGCTTCTTTACTTCAATTTTTAAATATAAATTTCCTTTGTCTAGAGCTGAAATATTAAAAATTATTGCATTCTAGCGACATTATTTACTTATTTCAAATTCTTATATTCTACCCCGAGATAATATCTTACAAACGATATCAAAGCACGTATTCAAATTGAAAATCTTTCAACGTAATTGTATATTACGCCTCATTAGCTCCGGGATTAGAGCGCTGGTCTCGTAAACTAGGAATCCAGAGTTCACATCTCGGATGTGGCCTCGTTTACTTTAATTTGTTAAATTTCGTTGGTCCAGAGAAGAAATAAGTGTTTAAAAAGTGTTTGATTATAGCGATATTCTGTACTTTTTCATATTATTTCCAAAGAAAATAGGAGTATATCAATGACATCTTGCAACTGATAAAATATTTCAACTCTCAACCTTAGTTTTGGATTCCTAGAACAGTACTATACCGCCTAGCTAATAATTCCATGTGTCCATGTTTCCATTTATAGATTACAATATTCTATTCGATTTTCTGCTTATAAAATTATTATATTACAACACATACGTGATATTTTCTGATTTAATCATAGCGAAAGTTATCTATTTTAAAGATCTTGTTTTTTAAACCACGATTCTGGAGATGATTCATTTACTTAATGTTTAAATTTAAATTTCCTTTGTCTACTGAAAAAATATAAAAAGTGTTCCATTATTATATTTAAACAACGATTCTGGAGATGATATATCTAATCGGCATTATCCAATACAGAATAATATTAAATATTATTTTTGTTATCCTGGATGCAAATCTTCAAGGAATAATTATTTGCTATTGGAGAAGTATCTTTGTATTGCTTTATATTAAAAATATACAAACGATATCAAAGCACGTCATTTGACATGAAAATCCTCGGACATCAAAATATATGTGTTACGCCTCATTAGCTCAGGGGTTAGAGCACTGGTCTCGTAAACCAGGGGTCCAGAGTTCAAATCTCTGATGGGGCTTCTTTGCTTTAACTTTTTTAATTTTTAATTTCCTTTGTCTAAAATGTTTTTATTTTTAATCACAACGAAAGATTTATAATTTTTACAGGTCTTCTTTTTTTAAACTACGATTCTTTAGATGATATATCTAAGCGGCTTATCCAATAAATAATAATATTTAACATTCTTTTGCTATACAGGAAGTGAAATCTTCAAGGAATAATTATTTGCTGTTGGAGAAGTATCTTTGTATTGCTTATGTATATATTAAAAATATACAAACAATATCAAAGCACGTCATTCGACGTGAAAATCCTCGGACGGGGTCCATAGTTCAAATCTCTGATGGGGCTTCTTTCCTTTAACTTTTTTAATTTTTAATTTCCTTTGTCTAGAGAAGAAATGTTTAAAAAGTGTTTGATTCTAGCTATATTCTTTTCCTTTTTCAAATTATTTTCCAAGTAAAATAGGTGCATGTATATAAATAACATCTTGCAACCTTTGGATTCCTAGAACAGTACTGTACCGTCTAGCTAATGATTCAATGTTACCAAAACGTTTTGTATTTATAGATGACAATATTCTAGTAGATGTTCTTCTTATAAAATTATTATATTACAACACATTTATGTGATATGTTTTGATTTATTTTGCTTTTAATCATGGCGAAAGTTGTCTATTTTTGCAGACCACGATTCTGGAGATGCTCATTTACATAATTGTTGTAAATTTAAATTTCCTTTGTCTACAGAAGAAATATTAAAACATGTTCGATTTCTTTTTTAAACCACGATTCTCGACATTATATATCTAATAGGCCTAATCCAATACAGAATAATATTTAATATTATTTTCTTATCCTGGATGCAAATGTCGAAGGAATCAAATATCTTTGTAATGCTCATGGCTATATTAAAATATACAAACGATATCAAAGCCGCTATTCAATTTGAAAATCTTTCACCGAAATTACATGTTACGCCTCATTAGCTCAGGGGTTAGAGCACTGGTCTAGTAAACCAGGGTTCCAGAGTTCAATTCTCTGATGGGGCTTTTTTAATTCAATTTTTAAATATAAATTTCCTTTGTCTAGAGAAGAAATATTAAAAATTGTTGTATTCTAGCGATATTATTTTCTTATTTCAAATTCTTTCCATAGCAATAATAGGTATATAAATATAAATAAATTCTTGCCACCTATTAGAGATTTAAATTCTCATACTTTGGTTTACAAGAACAGTATTCTACTCCGAGATAATGATCTTATGTGATAATTTCTTAATTATTTTATTTTTATTCAGAGCGAAAGATTTATAAATTTTACAGCTCTTGTTTTTTTAAACTACGATTCTGCAGATGATATATCTAATCGGCTTATCCAATACAGAACAATATTTAACATTCTTTTGCTATCCTGGATGGAAATCTTCAAGGAATAATTATATCCAATTGGAGAAGTATCTCTGTATTGCTTATGTATATATTAAAAATATACAAACGATATCAAAGCGCGTATTCAACTTGAAAATCTTTCAACCAAAATACACGTAATGCCTCATTAGCTCAGGGGTTAGAGCACTGGTCTTGTAAACCAGGGGTCCAGAGTTCAATTCTCTGATGGGGCTTCTTTCCTTTAATTTCTTATATTTATATTTGCTTTGTCTGCAAAACGTAGTATCCAATTCAAAGCTCGTCATTCGATATGAAAATCCTCGAACATCAAGACATGATTGTTACGCCTCTTTAGCTCAGAGGTTAGGGCACTGGTCTTGTAAACCAGGGGTCCAGAGTTCAAATCTCTGATGAGGCTTCATTAACTTTCCTTTGCCTAAAGCAGAAATATTTAAAAAGTGTTTGATTCTAGCGATATTCTTTTCTTTTTTCAAATTATTGCAAAGGAAAATAGGTGTATATCAATAACATCTTGCAACCTATGAACGATTTCAACTCTCAGCCTTTGGATTCCTAGAACAGTAATCTACCGTCTTGCTGATGATTCCATGTTACAAAAACGTTTTCTATGGCTATAGATCACAATATTCTATTCGATGTTCTGCTGATAAAATTATTATATTACAACACATTTATGTGATATGTTTTGAGTTATTTTGCTTTTAATCATGGCGAAACTTATCTATTTTTGCAGACCACGATTCTGGAGATAATCCATTTACCAAATTGTTTTAAATTTCCTTTGTCTACAGAAGCATTATTAAAAGTGTTCCATTACTTTTTTAAACCACGATTCTAGAGATGATACATCTAATCGGCATAATCCAATACAGAATAATATTTAATATTCTTTTTGTTATCCTTGATTCAAATCTTCAAGGAATCATGTGCTATTCGAGGAATATCTTTGTAATGCCCATAGTTATATTAAAATATAGAAACAATATCAAATTAATCAATTAATCAATCAATCAAAAGTCTTATTTAATAATCTTAAGGATAAAAATACATATCCCGAAGTTACAAATGTATATGTTAAAATAAGTACAAGGTAATATTATTATCAACGAAATTACATGTTACGCCTCATTAGCTCAGGGGTTAGAGCACTGGTCTAGTAAACCAGGGGTCCAGAGTTCAATTCTCTGATGGGGCTTCTTTACTTCAATTTTTAAATATAAATTTCCTTTGTCTAGAGCTGAAATATTAAAAATTATTGCATTCTAGCGACATTATTTACTTATTTCAAATTCTTATATTCTACCCCGAGATAATATCTTACAAACGATATCAAAGCACGTATTCAAATTGAAAATCTTTCAACGTAATTGTATATTACGCCTCATTAGCTCCGGGATTAGAGCGCTGGTCTCGTAAACTAGGAATCCAGAGTTCACATCTCTGATGTGGCCTCGTTTACTTTAATTTGTTAAATTTCGTTGGTCCAGAGAAGAAATAAGTGTTTAAAAAGTGTTTGATTATAGCGATATTCTGTACTTTTTCATATTATTTCCAAAGAAAATAGGAGTATATCAATGACATCTTGCAACTGATAAAATATTTCAACTCTGAACCTTAGTTTTGGATTCCTAGAACAGTACTATACCGCCTAGCTAATAATTCCATGTGTCCATGTTTCCATTTATAGATTACAATATTCTATTCGATTTTCTGCTTATAAAATTATTATATTACAACACATACGTGATATTTTCTGATTTATCATAGCGAAAGTTATCTATTTTAAAGATCTTGTTTTTTAAACCACGATTCTGGAGATGATTCATTTACTTAATGTTTAAATTTAAATTTCCTTTGTCTACTGAAAAAATATAAAAAGTGTTCCATTATTATATTTAAACAACGATTCTGGAGATGATATATCTAATCGGCATTATCCAATACAGAATAATATTAAATATTATTTTTGTTATCCTGGATGCAAATCTTCAAGGAATAATTATTTGCTATTGGAGAAGTATCTTTGTATTGCTTTATATTAAAAATATACAAACGATATCAAAGCACGTCATTTGACATGAATATCCTCGGACATCAGAATATATGTGTTACGCCTCATTAGCTCAGGGGTTAGAGCACTGGTCTCGTAAACCAGGGGTCCAGAGTTCAAATCTCTGATGGGGTTCTTTGCTTTAACTTTTTTAATTTTTAATTTCCTGTCTAAAATGTTTTTATTTTTAATCAGAACGAAAGATTTATAATTTTTACAGGTCTTCTTTTTTTAAACTACGATTCTTTAGATGATATATCTAAGCGGCTTATCCAATAAATAATAATATTTAACATTCTTTTGCTATACAGGAAGTGAAATCTTCAAGGAATAATTATTTGCTATTGGAGAAGTATCTTTGTATTGCTTATGTATATATTAAAAATATACAAACAATATCAAAGCACGTCATTCGACGTGAAAATCCTCGGACGGGGTCCATAGTTCAAATCTCTGATGGGGCTTCTTTGCTTTAACTTTTTTAATTTTTAATTTCCTTTGTCTAGAGAAGAAATGTTTAAAAAGTGTTTGATTCTAGCGATATTCTTTTCCTTTTTCAAATTATTTTCCAAGTAAAATAGGTGCATGTATATAAATAACATCTTGCAACCTTTGGATTCCTAGAACAGTACTGTACCGTCTAGCTAATGATTCAATGTTACCAAAACGTTTTGTATTTATAGATGACAATATTCTAGTAGATGTTCTTCTTATAAAATTATTATATTACAACACATTTATGTGATATGTTTTGATTTATTTTGCTTTTAATCATGGCGAAAGTTGTCTATTTTTGCAGACCACGATTCTGGAGATGCTCATTTACATAATTGTTATAAATTTAAATTTCCTTTGTCTACAGAAGAAATATTAAAACATGTTCGATTTCTTTTTTAAACAACGATTCTCGAGATTATATATCTAATCGGCCTAATCCAATACAGAATAATATTTAATATTATTTTCTTATCCTGGATGCAAATGTCGAAGGAATCAAATATCTTTGTAATGCTCATGGCTATATTAAAATATACAAACGATATCAAAGCCGCTATTCAATTTGAAAATCTTTCACCGAAATTACATGTTACGCCTCATTAGCTCAGGGGTTAGAGCACTGGTCTAGTAAACCAGGGGTCCAGAGTTCAATTCTCTGATGGGGCTTTTTTAATTCAATTTTTAAATATAAAGTTCCTTTGTCTAGAGAAGAAATATTAAAATTGTTGTATTCTAGCGATATTATTTTCTTATTTCAAATTCTTTCCATAGCAATAATAGGTATATAAATATAAATAAATTCTTGCCACCTATTAGAGATTTAAATTCTCATACTTTGGTTTACAAGAACAGTATTCTACTCCGAGATAATGATCTTATGTGATAATTTCTTAATTATTTTATTTTTATTCAGAGCGAAAGATTTATAAATTTTACAGGTCTTGTTTTTTTAAACTACGATTCTGCAGATGATATATCTAATCGGCTTATCCAATACAGAACAATATTTAACATTCTTTTGCTATCCTGGATGGAAATCTTCAAGGAATAATTATATCCAATTGGAGAAGTATCTCTGTATTGCTTATGTATATATTAAAAATATACAAACGATATCAAAGCGCGTATTCAACTTGAAAATCTTTCAACCAAAATACACGTAATGCCTCATTAGCTCAGGGGTTAGAGCACTGGTCTTGTAAACCAGGGGTCCAGAGTTCAATTCTCTGATGGGGCTTCTTTCCTTTAATTTCTTATATTTATATTTGCTTTGTCTGCAAAACGTAGTATCCAATTCAAAGCTCGTCATTCGATATGAAAATCCTCGAACATCAAGACACGATTGTTACGCCTCTTTAGCTCAGAGGTTAGGGCACTGGTCTTGTAAACCAGGGGTCCAGAGTTCAAATCTCTGATGAGGCTTCATTAACTTTCCTTTGCCTAAAGCAGAAATATTTAAAAAGTGTTTGATTCTAGCGATATTCTTTTCTTTTTTCAAATTATTGCAAAGGAAAATAGGTGTATATCAATAACATCTTGCAACCTATGAACGATTTCAACTCTCAGCCTTTGGATTCCTAGAACAGTAATCTACCGTCTTGCTGATGATTCCATGTTACAAAAACGTTTTCTATGGCTATAGATCACAATATTCTATTCGATGTTCTGCTGATAAAATTATTATATTACAACACATTTATGTGATATGTTTTGAGTTATTTTGCTTTTAATCATGGCGAAACTTATCTATTTTTGCAGACCACGATTCTGGAGATAATCCATTTACCAAATTGTTTTAAATTTCCTTTGTCTACAGAAGCATTATTAAAAGTGTTCCATTACTTTTTTAAACCACGATTCTAGAGATGATACATCTAATCGGCATAATCCAATACAGAATAATATTTAATATTCTTTTTGTTATCCTTGATTCAAATCTTCAAGGAATCATGTGCTATTCGAGGAATATCTTTGTAATGCCCATAGTTATATTAAAATATAGAAACAATATCAAATTAATCAATTAATCAATCAATCAAAAGTCTTATTAAATAATCTTAAGGATAAAAATACATATCCCGAAGTTACAAATGTATATGTTAAAATAAGTACAAGGTAATATTATTATCAACGAAATTACATGTTACGCCTCATTAGCTCAGGGGTTAGAGCACTGGTCTAGTAAACCAGGGGTCCAGAGTTCAATTCTCTGATGGGGCTTCTTTACTTCAATTTTTAAATATAAATTTCCTTTGTCTAGAGCTGAAATATTAAAAATTATTGCATTCTAGCGACATTATTTACTTATTTCAAATTCTTATATTCTACCCCGAGATAATATCTTACAAACGATATCAAAGCACGTATTCAAATTGAAAATCTTTCAACGTAATTGTATATTACGCCTCATTAGCTCCGGGATTAGAGCGCTGGTCTCGTAAACTAGGAATCCAGAGTTCACATCTCTGATGTGGCCTCGTTTACTTTAATTTGTTAAATTTCGTTGGTCCAGAGAAGAAATAAGTGTTTAAAAAGTGTTTGATTATAGCGATATTCTGTACTTTTTCATATTATTTCCAAAGAAAATAGGAGTATATCAACGACATCTTGCAACTGATAAAATATTTCAACTCTCAACCTTAGTTTTGGATTCCTAGAACAGTACTATACCGCCTAGCTAATAATTCCATGTGTCCATGTTTCCATTTATAGATTACAATATTCTATTCGATTTTCTGCTTATAAAATTATTATATTACAACACATACGTGATATTTTCCGATTTAATCATAGCGAAAGTTATCTATTTTAAAGATCTTGTTTTTTAAACCACGATTCTGGAGATGATTCATTTACTTAATGTTTAAATTTAAATTTCCTTTGTCTACTGAAAAAATATAAAAAGTGTTCCATTATTATATTTAAACAACGATTCTGGAGATGATATATCTAATCGGCATTATCCAATACAGAATAATATTAAATATTATTTTTGTTATCCTGGATGCAAATCTTCAAGGAATAATTATTTGCTATTGGAGAAGTATCTTTGTATTGCTTTATATTAAAAATATACAAACGATATCAAAGCACGTCATTTGACATGAAAATTTTATCCTCGCAGATTTTATCCTCGCATGCGCAGTTCGATTTTATTCTGCGCATGCGCTGTTCGATTTTATCCTGCGCATGCGCAGTTCGATTTTATTCTGCGCATGCGCAGTTCGATTTTATTCTGCGCATGCGCAGTTCGATTTTATTCTGCGCATGCGCAGTTCGATTTTATTCTGCGCATGCACAATTCGATTTTATTCTGCGCATGCGCTGTTCGATTTTATTCTGCGCATTCGCAGTTCGATTTTATTCTGCGCATGCGCAGTTCGATTTTATCCTGCGCATGCGCAGTTCGATTTTATTCTGCGCATGCGCAGTTCGATTTTATCCTGCGCATGCGCAGTTCGATTTTATCCTGCGCATGCGCAGTTCGATTTTATCCTGCGCATGCGCAGTTCGATTTTATCCTGCGCATGCACAATTCGATTTTATTCTGCGCATGCGCTGTTCGATTTTATTCTGCGCATTCGCAGTTCGATTTTATTCTGCGCATGCGCAGTTCGATTTTATCCTGCGCATGCGCAGTTCGATTTTATCCTGCGCATGCGCAGTTCGATTTTATTCTGCGCATGCGCAGTTCGATTTTACCCTGCGCATGCGCAGTTCGATTTTATCCTGCGCATGCGCAGTTCGATTTTATCCTGCGCATGCGCAGTTCGATTTTATCCTGCGCATGCGCAGTTCGATTTTATTCTGCGCATGCGCAGTTAGATTTTACCCTGCGCATGCGCAGTTCGATTTTATTCTGCGCATGCGCAGTTCGATTTTATCCTGCGCATGCGCAGTTCGATTTTATCCTGCGCATGCGCAGTTCGATTTTATCCTGCGCATGCGCAGTTCGATTTTATCCTGCGCATGCGCAGTTCGATTTTATCCTGCGCATGCGCAGTTCGATTTTATTCTGCGCATGCGCAGTTCGATTTTATCCTGCGCATGCGCAGTTGGATTTTATCCTGCGCATGCGCAGTTCGATTTTATCCTGCGCATGCGCAGTTCGATTTTATTCTGCGCATGCGCAGTTAGATTTTACCCTGCGCATGCGCAGTTCGATTTTATTCTGCGCATGCGCAGTTCGATTTTACCCTGCGCATGCGCAGTTCGATTTTATCCTGCGCATGCGCAGTTCGATTTTATCCTGCGCATGCGCTGTTCGATTTTATTCTGCGCATTCGCAGTTCGATTTTATTCTGCGCATGCGCAGTTCGATTTTATCCTGCGCATGCGCAGTTCGATTTTATCCTGCGCATGCGCAGTTCGATTTTATTCTGCGCATGCGCAGTTCGATTTTATTCTGCGCATGCGCAGTTCGATTTATTCTGCGCATGCGCAGTTCGATTTTATCCTGCGCATGCGCAGTTCGATTTTATCCTGCGCATGCGCAGTTCGATTTTATTCTGCGCATGCGCAGTTCGATTTTACCCTGCGCATGCGCAGTTCGATTTTATCCTGCGCATGCGCAGTTCGATTTTATCCTGCGCATGCGCAGTTCGATTTTATCCTGCGCATGCGCAGTTCGATTTTATCCTGCGCATGCGCAGTTCGATTTTATCCTGCGCATGCGCAGTTCGATTTTATCCTGCGCATGCGCAGTTCGATTTTATTCTGCGCATGCGCAGTTAGATTTTACCCTGCGCATGCGCAGTTCGATTTTATTCTGCGCATGCGCAGTTCGATTTTATCCTGCGCATGCGCAGTTCGATTTTATCCTGCGCATGCGCAGTTCGATTTTATCCTGCGCATGCGCAGTTCGATTTTATCCTGCGCATGCGCAGTTCGATTTTATCCTGCGCATGCGCAGTTCGATTTTATCCTGCGCATGCGCAGTTGGATTTTATCCTGCGCATGCGCAGTTCGATTTTATCCTGCGCATGCGCAGTTCGATTTTATTCTGCGCATGCGCAGTTAGATTTTACCCTGCGCATGCGCAGTTCGATTTTATTCTGCGCATGCGCAGTTCGATTTTACCCTGCGCATGCGCAGTTCGATTTTATCCTGCGCATGCGCAGTTCGATTTTATCCTGCGCATGCGCAGTTCGATTTTATTCTGCGCATGCGCAGTTCGATCTTATTCTGCGCATGCGCAGTTAGATTTTACCCTGCGCATGCGCAGTTCGATTTTATTCTGCGCATGCGAAATTCGATTTTATTCTGCGCATGCGCAGTTCGATTTTATTCTGCGCATGCGCAGTTCGATTTTATTCTGCGCATGCGCAGTTCGATTTATTCTGCGCATGCGCAGTTCGATTTTATCCTGCGCATGCGCAGTTCTATTTTATCCTGCGCATGCGCAGTTCGATTTTATCCTGCGCATGCGCAGTTCGATTTTATCCTGCGCATGCGCAGTTCGATTTTATCCTGCGCATGCGCAGTTCGATTTTATTCTGCGCATGCGCAGTTCGATTTTATTCTGCGCATGCGCAGTTCGATTTTACCCTGCGCATGCGCAGTTCGATTTTATCCTGCGCATGCGCAGTTCGATTTTATTCTGCGCATGCGCAATTCGATTTTATTCTGCGCATGCGCAGTTCGATTTTATTCTGCGCATGCGCAGTTCGATTTTATTCTGCGCATGCGCAGTTCGATTTATTCTGCGCATGCGCAGTTCGATTTTATCCTGCGCATGCGCAGTTCGATTTTATTCTGCGCATGCGCTGTTCGATTTTATCCTGCGCATGCGCAGTTCTATTTTATCCTGCGCATGCGCAGTTCGATTTTATCCTGCGCATGCGCAGTTCGATTTTATCCTGCGCATGCGCAGTTCGATTTTATCCTGCGCATGCGCAGTTCGATTTTATCCTGCGCATGCGCAGTTCGATTTTATCCTGCGCATGCGCAGTTGGATTTTATCCTGCGCATGCGCAGTTCGATTTTATCCTGCGCATGCGCAGTTCGATTTTATTCTGCGCATGCGCAGTTAGATTTTACCCTGCGCATGCGCAGTTCGATTTTATTCTGCGCATGCGCAGTTCGATTTTACCCTGCGCATGCGCAGTTCGATTTTATCCTGCGCATGCGCAGTTCGATTTTATCCTGCGCATGCGCAGTTCGATTTTATTCTGCGCATGCGCAGTTCGATTTTATTCTGCGCATGCGCAGTTAGATTTTACCCTGCGCATGCGCAGTTCGATTTTATTCTGCGCATGCGAAATTCGATTTTATTCTGCGCATGCGCAGTTCGATTTTATTCTGCGCATGCGCAGTTCGATTTTATTCTGCGCATGCGCAGTTCGATTTATTCTGCGCATGCGCAGTTCGATTTTATCCTGCGCATGCGCAGTTCTATTTTATCCTGCGCATGCGCAGTTCGATTTTATCCTGCGCATGCGCAGTTCGATTTTATCCTGCGCATGCGCAGTTCGATTTTATCCTGCGCATGCGCAGTTCGATTTTATTCTGCGCATGCGCAGTTCGATTTTATTCTGCGCATGCGCAGTTCGATTTTACCCTGCGCATGCGCAGTTCGATTTTATCCTGCGCATGCGCAGTTCGATTTTATTCTGCGCATGCGCAATTCGATTTTATTCTGCGCATGCGCAGTTCGATTTTATTCTGCGCATGCGCAGTTCGATTTTATTCTGCGCATGCGCAGTTCGATTTATTCTGCGCATGCGCAGTTCGATTTTATCCTGCGCATGCGCAGTTCGATTTTATTCTGCGCATGCGCTGTTCGATTTTATCCTGCGCATGCGCAGTTCTATTTTATCCTGCGCATGCGCAGTTCGATTTTATCCTGCGCATGCGCAGTTCGATTTTATCCTGCGCATGCGCAGTTCGATTTTATCCTGCGCATGCGCAGTTCGATTTTATTCTGCGCATGCGCAGTTAGATTTTACCCTGCGCATGCGCAGTTCGATTTTATTCTGCGCATGCGCAGTTCGATTTTATCCTGCTCATGCGCAGTTCGATTTTATCCTGCGCATGCGCAGTTCGATTTTATCCTGCGCATGCGCAGTTCGATTTTATCCTGCGCATGCGCAGTTCGATTTTATCCTGCGCATGCGCAGTTCGATTTTATCCTGCGCATGCGCAGTTCGATTTTATTCTGCGCATGCGCAGTTAGATTTTATCCTGCGCATGCGCAGTTCGATTTTATTCTGTGCATGCGCAGTTAGATTTTACCCTGCGCATGCGCAGTTCGATTTTATTCTGCGCATGCGCAGTTCGATTTTATCCTGCGCATGCGCAGTTCGATTTTATCCTGCGCATGCGCAGTTCGATTTTATCCTGCGCATGCGCAGTTCGATTTTATCCTGCGCATGCGCAGTTCGATTTTATCCTGCGCATGCGCAGTTCGATTTTATCCTGCGCATGCGCAGTTGGATTTTATCCTGCGCATGCGCAGTTCGATTTTATCCTGCGCATGCGCAGTTCGATTTTATTCTGCGCATGCGCAGTTCGATTTTATCCTGCGCATGCGCAGTTCGATTTTATTCTGCGCATGCGCAATTCGATTTTATTCTGCGCATGCGCAGTTCGATTTTATTCTGCGCATGCGCAGTTCGATTTTATTCTGCGCATGCGCAGTTCGATTTATTCTGCGCATGCGCAGTTCGATTTTATCCTGCGCATGCGCAGTTCGATTTTATTCTGCGCATGCGCTGTTCGATTTTATCCTGCGCATGCGCAGTTCTATTTTATCCTGCGCATGCGCAGTTCGATTTTATCCTGCGCATGCGCAGTTCGATTTTATCCTGCGCATGCGCAGTTCGATTTTATCCTGCGCATGCGCAGTTCGATTTTATTCTGCGCATGCGCAGTTAGATTTTACCCTGCGCATGCGCAGTTCGATTTTATTCTGCGCATGCGCAGTTCGATTTTATCCTGCTCATGCGCAGTTCGATTTTATCCTGCGCATGCGCAGTTCGATTTTATCCTGCGCATGCGCAGTTCGATTTTATCCTGCGCATGCGCAGTTCGATTTTATCCTGCGCATGCGCAGTTCGATTTTATCCTGCGCATGCGCAGTTCGATTTTATTCTGCGCATGCGCAGTTAGATTTTACCCTGCGCATGCGCAGTTCGATTTTATTCTGCGCATGCGCAGTTCGATTTTACCCTGCGCATGCGCAGTTCGATTTTATCCTGCGCATGCGCAGTTCGATTTTATCCTGCGCATGCGCAGTTCGATTTTATCCTGCGCATGCGCAGTTCGATTTTATCCTGCGCATGCGCAGTTCGATTTTATCCTGCGCATGCGCAGTTCGATTTTATTCTGCGCATGCGCAGTTAGATTTTACCCTGCGCATGCGCAGTTCGATTTTATTCTGCGCATGCGCAGTTCGATTTTACCCTGCGCATGCGCAGTTCGATTTTATCCTGCGCATGCGCAGTTCGATTTTATCCTGCGCATGCGCAGTTCGATTTTATCCTGCGCATGCGCAGTTCGATTTTATCCTGCGCATGCGCAGTTCGATTTTATCCTGCGCATGCGCAGTTCGATTTTATTCTGCGCGTGCGCAGTTAGATTTTACCCTGCGCATGCGCAGTTCGATTTTATTCTGCGCATGCGCAGTTCGATTTTACCCTGCGCATGCGCAGTTCGATTTTATCCTGCGCATGCACAATTCGATTTTATTCTGCGCATGCACAATTCGATTTTATTCTGCGCATGCGCAGTTCGATTTTACCCTGCGCATGCGCAGTTCGATTTTATCCTGCGCATGCGCAGTTCGATTTTATCCTGCGCATGCGCAGTTCGATTTTATTCTGCGCATGCGCAGTTCGATTTTACCCTGCGCATGCGCAGTTCGATTTTATCCTGCGCATGCGCAGTTCGATTTTATCCTGCGCATGCGCAGTTCGATTTTATCCTGCGCATGCGCAGTTCGATTTTATCCTGCGCATGCGCAGTTCGATTTTATTCTGCGCATGCGCAGTTCGATTTTATTCTGCGCATGCGCAGTTCGATTTTACCCTGCGCATGCGCAGTTCGATTTTATCCTGCGCATGCGCAGTTCGATTTTATCCTGCGCATGCGCAGTTCGATTTTATCCTGCGCATGCGCAGTTCGATTTTATCCTGCGCATGCGCAGTTCGATTTTATTCTGTGCATGCGCTGTTCGATTTTACCCTGCGCATGCGCAGTTCGATTTTATTCTGCGCATGCGCAGTTCGATTTTATCCTGCTCATGCGCAGTTCGATTTTATCCTGCGCATGCGCAGTTCGATTTTATCCTGCGCATGCGCAGTTCGATTTTATCCTGCGCATGCGCAGTTCGATTTTATTCTGCGCATGCGCAGTTCGATTTTACCCTGCGCATGCGCAGTTCGATTTTATCCTGCGCATGCGCAGTTCGATTTTATTCTGCGCATGCGCAGTTCGATTTTATTCTGCGCATGCGCAGTTCGATTTTATCCTGCGCATGCGCAGTTCGATTTTATCCTGCGCATGCGCAGTTCGATTTTATCCTGCGCATGCGCAGTTCGATTTTATCCTGCGCATGCGCAGTTCGATTTTATTCTGCGCATGCGCAGTTCGATTTTATCCTGCTCATGCGCAGTTCGATTTTATCCTGCGCATGCGCAGTTCGATTTTATTCTGCGCATGCGCAGTTCGATTTTATTCTGCGCATGCGCAGTTCGATTTTATTCTGCGCATGCGCAGTTCGATTTTATTCTGCGCATGCGCAGTTCGATTTTATCCTGCGCATGCGCAGTTCGATTTTATCCTGCGCATGCGCAGTTCGATTTTATCCTGCGCATGCGCAGTTCGATTTTATCCTGCGCATGCGCAGTTCGATTTTATTCTGCGCATGCGCAGTTCGATTTTATCCTGCTCATGCGCAGTTCGATTTTATCCTGCGCATGCGCAGTTCGATTTTATTCTGCGCATGCGCAGTTCGATTTTATTCTGCGCATGCGCAGTTCGATTTTATTCTGCGCATGCGCAGTTCGATTTTATTCTGCGCATGCGCAGTTCGATTTTATCCTGCGCATGCGCAGTTCGATTTTATCCTGCGCATGCGCAGTTCGATTTTATCCTGCGCATGCGCAGTTCGATTTTATCCTGCGCATGCGCAGTTCGATTTTATCCTGCGCATGCGCAGTTCGATTTTATTCTGCGCATGCGCAGTTAGATTTTACCCTGCGCATGCGCAGTTCGATTTTATTCTGCGCATGCGCAGTTCGATTTTATCCTGCTCATGCGCAGTTCGATTTTATCCTGCGCATGCGCAGTTCGATTTTATCCTGCGCATGCGCAGTTCGATTTTATCCTGCGCATGCGCAGTTCGATTTTATTCTGCGCATGCGCAGTTCGATTTTACCCTGCGCATGCGCAGTTCGATTTTATCCTGCGCATGCGCAGTTCGATTTTATTCTGCGCATGCGCAGTTCGATTTTATTCTGCGCATGCGCAGTTCGATTTTATCCTGCGCATGCGCAGTTCGATTTTATCCTGCGCATGCGCAGTTCGATTTTATCCTGCGCATGCGCAGTTCGATTTTATCCTGCGCATGCGCAGTTCGATTTTATCCTGCGCATGCGCAGTTCGATTTTATCCTGCGCATGCGCAGTTCGATTTTATTCTGCGCATGCGCAGTTAGATTTTACCCTGCGCATGCGCAGTTCGATTTTATTCTGCGCATGCGCAGTTCGATTTTACCCTGCGCATGCGCAGTTCGATTTTATCCTGCGCATGCACAATTCGATTTTATTCTGCGCATGCACAATTCGATTTTATTCTGCGCATGCGCTGTTCGATTTTATTCTGCGCATTCGCAGTTCGATTTTATTCTGCGCATGCGCAGTTCGATTTTATCCTGCGCATGCGCAGTTCGATTTTATTCTGCGCATGCGCAGTTCGATTTTATCCTGCGCATGCGCAGTTCGATTTTATCCTGCGCATGCGCAGTTCGATTTTATTCTGCGCATGCGCAGTTCGATTTTACCCTGCGCATGCGCAGTTCGATTTTATCCTGCGCATGCGCAGTTCGATTTTATTCTGCGCATGCGGAATTCGATTTTATTCTGCGCATGCGCAGTTCGATTTTATTCTGCACATGCGCAGTTCGATTTTATTCTGCGCATGCGCAGTTCGATTTATTCTGCGCATGCGCAGTTCGATTTTATCCTGCGCATGCGCAGTTCGATTTTATTCTGCGCATGCGCTGTTCGATTTTATCCTGCGCATGCGCAGTTCTATTTTATCCTGCGCATGCGCAGTTCGATTTTATCCTGCGCATGCGCAGTTCGATTTTATTCTGCGCATGCGCAGTTCGATTTTATCCTGCGCATGCGCAGTTCGATTTTATTCTGCGCATGCGCAGTTCGATTTTATTCTGCACATGCGCAGTTCGATTTTATTCTGCGCATGCGCAGTTCGATTTATTCTGCGCATGCGCAGTTCGATTTTATCCTGCGCATGCGCAGTTCGATTTTATTCTGCGCATGCGCTGTTCGATTTTATCCTGCGCATGCGCAGTTCTATTTTATCCTGCGCATGCGCAGTTCGATTTTATCCTGCGCATGCGCAGTTCGATTTTATTCTGCGCATGCGCAGTTCGATTTTACCCTGCGCATGCGCAGTTCGATTTTATCCTGCGCATGCGCAGTTCGATTTTATTCTGCGCATGCGCAGTTCGATTTTATTCTGCGCATGCGCAGTTCGATTTTATCCTGCGCATGCGCAGTTCGATTTTATCCTGCGCATGCGCAGTTCGATTTTATCCTGCGCATGCGCAGTTCGATTTTATCCTGCGCATGCGCAGTTCGATTTTATTCTGCGCATGCGGAATTCGATTTTATTCTGCGCATGCGCAGTTCGATTTTATTCTGCACATGCGCAGTTCGATTTTATTCTGCGCATGCGCAGTTCGATTTATTCTGCGCATGCGCAGTTCGATTTTATCCTGCGCATGCGCAGTTCGATTTTATTCTGCGCATGCGCTGTTCGATTTTATTCTGCGCATGCGCAGTTCGATTTATTCTGCGCATGCGCAGTTCGATTTTATCCTGCGCATGCGCAGTTCGATTTTATTCTGCGCATGCGCTGTTCGATTTTATCCTGCGCATGCGCAGTTCTATTTTATCCTGCGCATGCGCAGTTCGATTTTATCCTGCGCATGCGCAGTTCGATTTTATTCTGCGCATGCGCAGTTCGATTTTATCCTGCGCATGCGCTGTTCGATTTTCTGTTCGAATCCAATAATTGTTTTTTTGAACAAATATAAACATTGTTCAAAATATAGTCTTACTAAAAATATACAAACAAAGTGACAGTCTGGTAGTAATCTATACTAGAAGCCATTTTTTATTTTGTAATTTTCGCGCATATGTATTCGCTTTGTAACCGTCACGTAGAAACAAAGCGAACGTCTATCGGTTACATTCATAACCGGCTATGTAAGCCTCTTTTCCAGTCATCTCAAAAACTGGTTCGCAGCTCGCTGCGAGTACTTGCATCTAATTAAAAACAACTCACAACGAGCAAACAAGCACTGAGAGTTCTTTTCAATTACATGCAAGTACTCGCAAAAGACTGGGTTCTACAAGATCCAACATGGCGGTCGCGCGACGACAGGTATATTTCGCTTCCATTTTCCGGTATTACTTCATGTTAGATGGATATAGAAGCTATATATATTAGTCCACCGCTATATACCGTTTTCCGGTATATGCAACCGGGTTTATAATTTTGATTAGTATAAATTGACAAGTTTATATCACAAATCCTCAATTTTGATTGGCTATCGCAGGAGTTACTATCCGCTGATATAAACCTCTGGGGAAAAAGTTGCCTGATTTCGAAAGAATATTTACTTTTTTCCCATGAAAAATGCGAAATAAAAGTTATTTCTTGGGTTAGAAAGTTGTAAATTTATACTAAAACAATTAGACAACTCGCCCTTGTTTTCTATGAGCCATAGTCAACTCGGCTCCGCCTCGTTGACTATCTGCTCATAGAAAACGCGGGCTCGTTGTCTAATTGTTAACTATAATTCAAAGTGTATCATATAGAACCGGGATATAGAAAATGATGTTTTGACCAGAAAATAAGTAATGAACTATTATGTAGTGGTTCATTACTTATTTTCTGGTCAAAACATAATTTTCTATATCCCGGTTCTATATACCGTTTTCCGGTATATGCAACCGGGTTTATAATTTTGACTATTAATTCAAAGTTCAGTATCATTTTATAAAATAATTTTACTCTACGCACGCTGTGATTGGTCAGCTTGCCGGTCTCGATCAGGCTCGGAGACCGGAATGACGTCAGTAACTAATGAGAATTTGCATTAAATCAAAATCGTTATTGTTCGAGTTATAAGTCGATAACGATACCACAATTAATACAAATAATAGAAAACCTTTATTGTCTTACAAATTAACGTACACGATTAGCGAAACTATACGAAAACTTCACTTCTTGGCACTCAAACAGGGCCGTACACAGCGGGGGGGGGGGGGGGGGGGGGGGGGGGGGGGGGGGGGGGTGGGGCAGCAGGGGCAACTGCCCCCCCAGAAAAAAAACAAGATATGTTCTTTTTATAAGGTTGATTATCAATTTATTATAGGTATTCAGACAATCATTTAATTTGAGTGCTGAAATGCGACGTAAACATAAATAATTCGTCTTGAAAATTTTAAATTTAAATGCATATTTTGGTTTCAACTTATGCTTAATATGCTGACCATGCAGCCATTTTGATTCCGTCAAGAGCGAACCGGCGACCGTGCGATATAAATAACCGCGTGTTAAACTTGTTTTGATATTAAGTTTAAACTTACAAGACGTACTCTTTACTAGATAAGTAATAGGAGTGGAGAACATACAAGCACATGGCGTTCTGTCTATTTCGTTAACAATGGGCTTGCTTATCTTTAAAAAAGTCTAAATATTACCAGACCTTACAGATAAAAAATTTCAGAATGTTCCTCGCAAAAATAGCCGGAAATGCACTTCTGGAGCTTTCAAAATTAAAATTTTTCTGGGGCGCATGCCCCCACACCCCCCTAGAGAGGTCCCCGGCAAACACAAACTTCACAGAATTTGTCTTACTGCCCACGGCTATGCACTCAAAGGTACTTAAAACAACAAAACCCGTCTCAGTACTTTTCCTGGTTAAACCGGTTTACAAAACATGTTACGTAATGCGCGAGCTGTCCCGCGTGGCCTGCTGAACAGTTATATATCGTAATTATTTAAAGTATAAGCAATTGTTTCTCAATTATTTTATAAAAATAATAGAATACGTTTGCTTGGGTCTCTATAACGTGATCGAAACCCTCGTGAAGTAATAAAAACACTCGAGAAGTTGGGAAAGCACTCGCCTCGGCGGCTTGTGCTTCTCCCTACACGTCTCTCGTGTTTTTATTATGTCACTCGGGTTTCGATAACGTTATAGAGACCCAAGCAAACGTATTCTATTGTTTAAATGTAGTGGTTCATTACTTATTTTCTGGTCAAAACATGATTTTCCATATCCCTGTTCTATATACCGTTTTCCGGTATATGCAACCGGGTTTATAATTTTGACTATAATTCAAAGTTCAGTATCATTATGTAGTGATTCATTACTTATTTCATGGTCAAAACATGATTTTCTATATCCCGGTTCTATATACCGTTTTCCGGTATATGTAACCGGGTTTATAATTTTGACTATAATTCAAAGTTCAGTATCATTATGTAGTGATTCAATACTTATTTTCTATACATCCGGGTTACATATAGTAAGCTAAGTCTACTAATTATAAGTTATAAAAGATTTTGAAAGAATTTTCCTTTAAATAGTAAATCATCAGAATATAGTGATGAATCTCTTTAAATGTGTTCTATTGTATAGAAATGGAGCAGTTCATTAGGAATTGCATCATTACAAAGTCACTAGTGTTCCGGAATATTCTACATACAATAGAAAAATTACTTATTTCATTATATGTTATTATATTATTTCATTATATGTATATATTATTTGTAAAACATAAAAGAATCGAAAACCCACCAATGAACATATCAACGACCAAAGAATTGCTCTCATTCTCACTTTGATGGAATGGGTAGCTGTGGATTAGTACTACTTCTTTATCTACCTAACATGAAGTACCTTGTTATATACCGAAAAATGGAAGCGAAACATACCTCACGACGAAGTAATATTTTTAATTTGAATTTCCTGTGATATTTTACTCGGATTTTTCACAATAAATCTTAAGAGTTTTTATAGTGGGACAAGATGACGACTCTGTGGATGGGTGATGTATGTTAACAAATATATATCTTCCTGGTTTATAGTTGTTTCTTGGTGTAAATATATATCTTCCTAGTTTATAGTTGTTTCTCAATGAACACGTGCATGGCTTTTATTTAAAGATTTTTAAAAAGCTACATTTACTCACTGCGATTAATCGGACTGATGTCTTATCCTTGTTCATAATATGTATTGTATTTGCGGAGCAACTGCACAATACAATGCCAACGGAGCTTTTCAGCTTTTCAGCTTTATGTAAATATAAAGGCTCCACTACACTCCCTATTCTAAGCATCAAAACTAATTGATAATGAACCCCTATATAACTATATAACCTAGTTAATGTAGACAGTCTACATTTGGTAACATGTAGCTGTGAATGTATTATTGTTGCATTAACAAATAACCGCTAACCCCAAAACAACAAAGACCCTAACCCCTGCCTAACTACCACCCTAATACTAAGACTATTATTAGTGTAAAGTAATTTTTTATGCACTCCGTGGCTCCAATGGCTCCACGACCCTCTCATCTGACTGAGGAGCCACGGAGCCAGTGTCTTCAACCTATAATTCTCAAAAGTGGCATTGCATTATGCAGTTTAGCAGCATTTGCTCTTGAGAATATTGGGATATTTGATCACGAATGCTTCTTTTTATTTGCATGATTATACATGCATAACATATACCAGGATATTGGTATAATCGGTCCGATTAATTTTGCAAAATTTATGCAAATATTATTAAACTGTCACTTTGTCAATGTTGCTGCACCACTGATAGGCAATATAATAGGCAATATAACTCGAATATTTCTACCTTCAAATGATGTCATTGACATGGAGAGTTGACATTTTTATTTCAAATATATACATGTGTATCTGAGACAGTTGAGTATACCACCCCCTGTCTGGCAAATCAGTGTCGCCTGGTTGCATGTGACATCACAGCGGTCATGTTGGAGATCATTCAATAAAATAATCTCAATAGATGTCATATCTATCAACCAAGATGGTCGCTTTGTCCTTTGAGTCTCAAGGCATCCAGGGTTCAAATTAGTTGAGTAAAAATGATGTGCATCCCCCCCCCCCCCCCCCGAAAACATGACGTCCAGGCGGGCCCTCTCGATATAAGCAAAATAATGGTGTGCAAGAAATTGAATGTCTAAAAAGGAATTCTAGGCTAGGCATGCGATACTTTTGGTTGCCATTGCCCCTATTGGTTTAAGAATTGAAAAGTTTATAAAATCACTAAAATGCGCGACTGAAATCAAATTTCAGCCACCATTTTGTGCGTGCAGCTCCTGGAAATTGCACAGGCCTGTGCGGGGAAAGTGATTTGTTCCCAGGGCACTTTAGAGAAGACACGCAAAAAATGGCATCTATGACAATCGTCAATCGATTATGGCTTTTCTTTACAATTTTAATAGCAATTTTTGCATGGCTGTGGGAAATACACACAATTTTCCACCTTTGGGAAATAGGACTGTTAACTTAACTTATAGTTTAATTGTCAGAACTATTTGTTTGTGTTCAATACTATTTTTTTCTAAACATTGTTTTATAAAGTGATGTGCAACTTTTACTATTTGTGCCAACACGATGTGCAAATTGCACATTTCACTCTGTTAATTCGAACCCTGAAGGGATCAATTGAAACCCACCAATTTGCACTATTGCATCTAAGGTTCCAGATTGGAAAGTTTGATCTTTGTATGCCTGTGCACTTGGAAACCTTAATTAATAGGTCACTTACTGTGCAAAATGACTACAGTATGTTTTCAGATAACATCACGGCCAAAAATACCCAAAAGTTGGCCTTGTAAACAAAATTTTCACCCCAAAACTTGCTTTGATAGCAAATTTGTAGTTTTATAAGTTAGTCAGGCTTTGATCAACTTGCTGCTGTTCATTATCCAATTTGATAGATTCAATTTTTGCCCACTTCATAACAAATGAACAGCTTTAAATCAGCCTTCCAAAAGTTGGTGTAAAATGGGATGAAAGCTATTTTCATTCAACAAAATAAAAAATAGACGAGTTTCAGGGTCATTGCGCAGTGGCAATTTTATTTCAAATTTTCATATGAGGTAAAAACAACTGTTTTAGCTAGAAAGATCATATTAAAAATAGTAAAAGTGCAAAGTTTGAAACTAATCGGGCAATACTGTAGTGCGAAAGCTACACACTTTGGAAGTTTTTCTCTTCACTATGGATTTAATAGGGATTTTGGCTTGGCGTGCAACGCTCGCGCGCCAAGCCAAAATCCTTATTAAATCACTAATAAATCCCTTTTGAAATGGCCAACTTTCTGCTTGTGTAACTTCTTCCTTTATTACACAATTCCTTTCAAACTTTGCACTTCTACTATTTTCAATATGCTCTTTCCAGCTGAAACAGTTGTTTTTACCTACGATGAAAATTTGAATATTTGTTGCTACTGCTCATGATCGTGAAAGTCGTCTATTGGATGTGAAAGGTGGATCAAATTTTACATAAACCAAAAATATGATTTATTGAATTGAATTGAATACTTCCTTTCAAAACACTTACCGGTATACATGTAGCTCTATGGGGTAATTAACTCCCTTGCTGTACATTTGCCTTGTTGTGATTTTTGTTATTTTCTTTAGCTTGATACGTACATGGATGAACCGTTTGTTAGAGGTGCTTTTGCTGCTTCTGGACATGCTGTACTTAATGTGAAAGCCATTGTCAACAAAATGACAGGGTAGGGTTCTCAAACAAGTATACTGTATGTACAGTATATGTACATACATAGGCCAAAATAAAAAAATACCTTGGTTTCCGGTTTCCCGACCCTACCTAGTCTTTGGCCAGTAAAATACCGACCCTAATCTTTTTATTGAAATTTTGAAAAGCCTTGGTACGAGTTGCAGCTTAATTTGCATCCTGGGATAGTAAACATGGCTGTGACGATCCAAGCAGCATCCTCAAGATCAGCAATATATTGGTTTGGTAAAACCTTTTGTTGTCCATGCAATGTTTAGAGAAAAAAAAGTTAAAAAAAAGGAAAAACCGACCTACCCTACCTGATTTTTTTCAGCATGAAATAGGAAACCCAGGTATTTTTTTCTTGGCCTTATCATAAAAAGCCCCTTATCAGCAACTGATAATTAACTGGGACACAAGTCACAACCACCACCAAATGCTTTATAGATCAAAAACAAAACTACCAAAGAACCAAAGTTTGGTTCTACAAATTTGCCTGTCATGGGCCTCATGGCTGTGCACAATCTTACATTGGTGAACCAAACAGATGCCTGCATGTCCATGCGTACTCAAATTATAGTAAAACTGGATGTTCTCTTGCATGCGACTTTGCAGTATTGACGTGCAATGGGTATTGATTGACGATTTATCGATATATCGCATTAGCCTAGTGGCATGGCATTGTTCCGGTGTTGTGGCACTTGGAACCCCGAGACGCATTGATCAGGTGTGTTGGCAAATTTAACCATCACAATTAAAAGGACAGGCGCAGCAACAATTGGAACCTGAACACGCAAAGTGCAGCAGCGGCAATTGTAACTGGAGACACATCATATGTGGCATGGCAATTGCTCAGGTGATGTGGCAAATAATTGGTTGGGTGTTGTAGCAATTGGTCAGGTGTTGTGGCAATTGGTTAGGTGGCAATTTGGCACCCCGAAACACATCAGGCGTGGTGGCAATTTTAACCTGAGGCAGGACAAGCGCAGCAGCAATTAGACCCCGGGATACATCCAGCGTACAGCAATTGTAACCTCATCAGGGCAATCTGAGACATATCAAGTGCCGCGGCACATGAAATACTAACAATTAAAATAATACAAATTATGTTGTAGCATTTAGCAGTATGCCATGGACGAGCGGTGGACCCTACCAGGGATCAGCGCACAAAAAACTCTAACAATTCAACTTTATAGAACACACCAAATCACCTGGTGGTGAACCCTGCAATGGACAGCACCTGATAATAGTGGGGAAATCGCATACTTGCATGTATGGCGTGGAACTTCCCCATCATAATTCGACGGGTTTTGACCACGAAGGTGTGTTCGGATGAAAGTGATTGAATAAAATAAACCCTAGTGAACCACCCCATGAGTGGTGAGCCGTCGACGCCATGTTCAGCGTGTTCCATGTTCATGAAAGAATAGCACAAAGCGAAAATCCTGGGAGGGAAGACCCCCAAGACGGTCCATTAAGTTAAGTTAAGTTAAGAAGCAAGTGCGGGCAGGGCAGGGAAGGTATAGGTACAGGTCACCGGTTGGTCTTCCGAAAGCGAAATCTCATCCCTAGACCGCCCAGGGATGGCAGTTAATATTTAACTCCGAAGCTAGGGGTTGGGTTAGTTTTAACTCCAAAACGGGAGTAATTTTTACTCCTAAAAACGGATGGTTTTGAACCTTTTTTTGTGACTCCGATTTTGGAGTTAAAATAACTCCTTGAAATTAACAGTGTAGATAAGCGGTAAATTGGCAGAGACCACCAAGCAGTGTACGAACAAACCAAGTTCTCCTTGAAACAACTATCCTGCAGAGAGCAACGGACAAGCAGTGCAAGCAATGCAAGCAATACATTTAACCAGATATATCAGGACAAGCTAGCTTAATACAAACGACAATAAAGCAGCTTAAACGGCGCTTCGCAACAAAACTGAAAAGGTGAATGGCGAGGGCACTTATATATAAGCGGTAAATTGACAGCGAGCATCAAGCAATGTACGAACAAACCAAGTTCTCCGTGAAATAACTATCCTGCAGAGAGCAACGGACAAGCAATGCAATTATGCAAGCAATAAATGTAACCATGATGTAGGTATAGGTAAACAAGCTGGCTTATAGTACAGACGGCAATAAAGCAGCGTAAACAGCGCTTCGCAACAAAACTGAAAAGATGAATGGCGAGGATAGGGCATGCACTTATAGCATGGGTGTAAACTATTTTCTAGTAGATAAGCGGTAAAGTGACAGCGAGCACGAAGCAATATACGAACAAACCAAGTTCTCCGTGAAATAACTATCCTGCAGCGAGCAACGGACAAGCAATGCAAGCAATAAATTTAACCAGATATAGGTAAACAAGCTTGCTAAGTACAGACGGTAATAAAGCAGCGTAAACAGCGCTTCGCAACAAAACAGAAAAGATGAATGGCGAGGGCACTTATAGATAAGCGGTAAATTGACAGCGAGCACCAAGCAATGTACGAACAAACCAAGTTCTCCGACAAACAAAGTTCTCCGACAAACAACTAGTATCCTGCAGAGAGCAACGGACAAGCAATACAAGCAATAAATTCAACCAGATATATGTACAAGTTGGCTGCTACTAGCGTAAACGGCGCTTCATAACACAACCGATAAGAGCAAACGGTTTACAACAGAATAAACCCGGTTGATGGTGGGTGGTTAAAGACCGGTTGATGTGGGTCTAAATTAAAGAGGTTAAGCTTGAAAACCATGTTGGGCGAATAACGTTGCAAGCATTTCGGCCAAGTGGACCACGACCAACCAACGAACAGGAATTTTCTCGACTCAAGGCAGGATTTCGCAATTTATCTGTACCGAATAAGTTGTGGAAGGCTTTGCAGAAGCATCTAACGCTTGTATGCTTGGACAGAAACCGTTTGAACATAGGAAACAGTGTATACAATATCTTCGAGCGGCGAAGTCAACGAAGTATCGCGTACGACGAATAACACACGAGTAAGCCCTGAAGTGGAGAACCGCCAGATGCCACGAGCTTTGCATTGACGTAACGGATTTAGTGCACTTACTGTAGACCCTATTTATGGTGCACTTAGACCCTATCTATAGGGCCCCAATGGACCGCAAGACCGGCAACACACTTACTTTGCGTGATGTTAATTATTTTTATTTCTAGATGTGTGAAGTTGATCGTCCAGATTGTTGTAGTTGAGAACACTCTGAAGATGACTGCCGCTGAGGCCGTCGAAACGTCAGTCACCAACAATAGTCTTTCTCAAGACTACAACAACCTGGACGATCAACCTACAATAACCTGGACGATCAACCTATAGGTTTAATAAAGCCATCAATATTGCGCGCAAGAGAACATCCGGTTTGACTATATAAAACTAACATATATAACACTGAGAAATTAACAACATCAACCCCTGCAAATTCAATACTTGAAAACTTTTATGAAACTTTGTCCCTACATGCATGTACACAGAGAACTTTTAAGGGATTCCAGTTTCTGTTAAATTAGAGTATGTGAATTTATTTTTAACAGTTGCAAAATAATAGATAAAGCCAATCACTGGTCAGTATTGCTCTACAGTACAAAGAAGCGCTTGCCATCGCCAGAGCTTTACCATGGAACAAAAGCATCAATAATTAGTTATATTCTATTAACAGCTCTTAGCTCATACAGTGGTTTTTGTATCTATAACTAAGTATTGCTGTCTTCTATAACTTGATAGCATTGCTGATAGTCAAAACAAAGATTCTCATTAAAATGATTTCACTAATTCAGTGTTACTATTGTTCACTATTTACATCAGTGTACACAGGTAATTTATATATACTGTTTTCATCATTAGTTTCTTAGCTACTGTATTAGTCCTAAGTTCCTAACCCATGGCAGGGGGAGTTGCAACCCACTTTGATTGCGTTTTTTCGACCTACTACGTATACGTGTCGTAAGGGTTGATTTCCAGTGCTGCGTTTTTCCGACCTACGTATACACATGTACGTACGTGGTGCTCAGAACACATAAACTCGTTCATTGACGCGTATTGAGCATCACTGGAAAACAGCCTTTAGAAACGCGGGAAAACCCACTTGACAACAATTAAGACACTTCGACTCGACCTGGAATCCGCATTAAACTAGCGCTACATTTGATTGATGTGTTAATGTGAAAATGACAAGTGAACCATAAACCAATGTGTAAATAGGTATATTTGTTTAACTTATGCGCATGATAATTCTTGAATCAAGCACAGTAAAGGCTGTTTTCCAGTCAATATGCGTCAATGTAGTACGAGTGTACGTGTTCTGACGTATATCAACCCTAACACTATGAACTCTAGAACTACGTAAATAAACAAGCTTAAAAACCTGCTCTCTCTTTTGTGCGAACAGTAACGTAAATAAGCAGTATGGTTGTTTTCGATGATCCGATTGTTGTTGATGATAATCGATTGTCTGTATCGTAACCGATTAATCGATTAATCGGGCCCAGCTCCTCAATCTGCACAATGACTCCCACATTAAGTGTTATGACTCTTACGTTAATCTATAAGTTTAGTGGATTTCTAGTGGAGTCTAGGTGGACAAGGAGGCGTGTACTCTAGGTCAGGGTTATGGTTACAATTAGGGTTACTGTAGACTACAGTGTAGTCTCCTCTAGATTGGTAATTATCGTCAATTTGTGCTCTTTTATTAATATTATTGATTCTATTTATCTATTTAATATCGTTAGACTGTGTTGCAATAACTTGCTTACTCCGGTACTTTTATTTCAGTCCCAGTTTCTCAGACCAGATTTTGCCAAAATTTAATTTTCCACTCCATTTTTGCCTGAATTATATGGGTTTTTTTTTATTTGGGCACACACGCCACCTGAGAAGTGACACCCTTGCCCTTTCACTTCGGGAAACTTTCCTTGCGGGAAGATACTGGAGAATCTCATCTAGGTTGACCCATGACATTTGGTAGGGAGTTGCAAACTCTCCCCACATGTGATACAGGCAGCTGCTCTGACATTATGTAACAACAAGATTTATGTTAGGGTCCCTGTAGTTCAATCGTCAGAGAGTATAACAGAGTAATGAGTTAGTCTTGAACAATTTTAACATTCTTCCTTAATTGTAGCTTGATTGTTTTAATATGATAAATTGTTTGCTACTCAAGCTTTTAACGCAAACTCAGAAAATGTTTCTGAGCCCCAGACGGGAATCGAACCCGCAACCTTCATGATCTCCGGTTAGACGCTCTAACCATTGAGCAATTTAGGATAGGTACTTATAGTACGTATTCCATATAAGGTCATATCGGACGGGCTAACGAGCATATACGTTGCCCTGACGAGCAAATACATTAACCTCGTACCAGCCTCCAAGTTAATTGGATTGTAACCGACCCCAAAACAACAAAGGTCCTAACCCTCCCTCAAATAAGCTATAGAATATATTCTTTTAAAGTTAAATGATCCATTTACAACATGCATACAGCTTATCCTGGTAGCTAACTTAGTTCTCTTTGAAAGCGGATAATCAAACATGCCCAAAAATATAATTTTCGTACTACGGATACCATCTTGTAAACGAACTTTCGGCTGTCTTCGACGAACGTGTTCTTGAGAAATAATCAACTCCCAAAGCTAATATATTTTATAATATATTTAATATATATTAAAACAAAGGTAAATTATCTGTTTACAATATGCGTACAGCTTATCCGGCTAGCGAACGTAGTTTTCTTAAAAAGAGCGGATAATCGAACATATCGTAACGTGTTAACTATCCGCACCCAGTGGGCTGGTACGAGGGCAATGTATTTGCTCGTCAGGGCAACGTATATGCTCGTTAGGGCAACGTATTTGCTCTTCCCAGTCCCGTCCGATATGATCTTATATGGAATAGGTACTATAAGTCCATATGCTATTTAGCATGTAGCAAACAATTTACCATTCCTTAATTGTGTTTCTCCCATCATTCCAGAGTTCCAGCTGGTTATTGCTTTGTGGAATTTTCTGCCATGCAACAAGCAGAAGATGCTTTGAACAAACTAAATGGACTATCAGTTCCTGGGACTAACCCTGTAAGGCTGTTTGCTCATTTATTGTGTTAATGCAAGAGTGCTTATAATTGGTTAAGGCTCGATAGTCTAAATCATGAGAAATTGCATTTCTCTATTTTGGTTCATTGCATACAGTACAGTAGCTCTAGCGGTGGTCTTGATTATTGAAACGTTTCACACTTGTAGCATTTGTATATCTAGAGAAATTGTGTTTGATAAGCGGCGGATTTTATGCAAATTAGTTTTCTGGATTTATTGGAAACACGATTTCTCCACTCAGGTAAACGTTGAAGATATAAAACTTTTCAGTAAACAAGACCGCCACTAGAGCTATGCAATGTACCACAACGTAGCTCAGATCTGTATTACAAACATTTTTATGCGAAAAAATACAATTTCTCATGATTTAGACTATCAAGCCACCTCAAAGTGTTTTTCCTCAAATTCTGGAATTTGAAGGCCACAAGATGCTATTTTTGTAACCTAAAATATTTGACCTATATGCATGAAATTATCACTGTGAGTTCATACAGGTATTATCCTGTGCAATGACGGATTGATTTGTTGTTAGACTACTCCAAAAAATATCTAGGGCCTTTGGAAGAGATGTAATTGGACACTTTTCTCCCTCATTTTGGGGAAAGGCTAAAATATATGAAGGCATTGACATATCTGTAAAATAATTGCTCATTGCACAGCTCTGGTATTGCATGTACCACATATAAAATTTCAGACCCTTAGCACTTACACACCTGTACCTGTTTGGAGAAATCACTGCCTTTAAAAATGTTGTGTTCGCGGAAAAGGGTGTGACTGCTAAACAATTAAAGATATGGATCCAAATCTTTTTCTTTGTAAATGCTATTGGACCATGTTAACTACTTATGTAAAAAATATGACTATATAAAATTTGTAGTGTGATAAATCGTGCTCTCAAAATGACTCCATTTTGACTCTGGAACCACCTTAACCAAGCATATAGAGGTAATGAGAGTAAAGGAAATGATAACTAAAGACAAACTGACATGTTTTAAATCAATTAACTTCTCCAATTGCTACCGTACTATATATATACATATAGTATAATGCACGGAGACCAATAAGGATAAGTTGTATGTTGATACAGGGGCTTAAAGGGTTAATGTTTCTTTGTAACAAAGGGATACCAGACATGTTGCAAAAAATCAATTTGGTGAAATATTCACAGTGAAATGGACATCCAAAGTTGTGCATCAGGCCAAAAAAGTATGGGGAATCGACCTTTTTCGTAATGATCCACAGGGGTAAATGTGAAGTTTTTCGGACAAACAATGAATGTCAGATAGCGTATTCGGACACTGAGAAAACCGCGCGACGGGAACTTTAAAAAATGCAAATAGTGGTACTTCTCAATACCTTGGTATTATTAGAGCGATTAAACAGAAAAGACAGCACTACTGCCGCGTTTCACACTCACTAATGGCAAAAAATAGAGAAGATCATTGGATAAGGCTAAATTTTGGTCGATCTATTTGAAAGAAGAAAGATCATTATATAACTTATAATTGTCTTGCCGTATTAACGCAGGTTAATAGCTTATTTAAATGTTGCGCAGAAAAGCCAATGGAAAAAGAATAGAACAAGTTACAAAAAATCTGCTGTGAAACCATTATTGATGCTCCTGTAGTTTGTCTGGGCGACTGAGCCTGAGACTCAAACAGAAAGTACATGCTGTAAAACGCTGCAGGATAGAATGTTGTTGTTAATGTGATGTTTGCATACATAGACCGGTATCGTGTTTCAGGACAAGAAGAATCAGTCTGGCAGTCTTAGCTTTGTAGAAGAAATCTACTAAGCTAAATTGTAGAAGAAAGCTATATCTAATAATTTTTGATCGACAGGTAATGTATTGAAGCTTGACTGGTATATCGTTATTGATAACGTGCGTGGAGGCTTCGATGACGCATTAAAGCGCAACTTTAAAGCAAACAGCCTGCGTAAATTAAGGACAACTAGTATGAGCTAGTAACTAGACTTTTGTTTTCTGCGCTAACTGTAGATGCTATTGGATTAGAATTTTCTATCGTTTACGGATCACGTTGACCGATAAAATTAACGATATAGAACAAACCGTCGCTACGAGTATGGTTATTTATATCAGTAATATCAAACCTTCCATCTGTTCCATGGCGTTTTTCATACGTTTTCTGTGATGAAAAAAGTGAGACCTAGCAGTAGTCCAGCATCTCGCCGTTCTGGGAACCAATAATCCCTTTTACAAGTACGATATGAGTATATCTACCAGTTTTATTGAATGGTATTTTCGGTGTCCGTGTATGCTGTCTCACATTGTTTGTCCGAAAAACTTCACATTTACCTCCTGTGGATCATTACGAAAAAGGTGGATTAAAAATATGGACCAATTAAAAATGGTAGAATTAAGAAGTGATTGGCTATTTTTTTTGTCTTCTACACAATAAGTAATCATTAATTCCCGAGAACGAGGGATGTATGCTATATCTACAGCCCCGAGGACGCGTAGCATCCGAGGGCTGTATACCGTATTTACCATCTAGTCTCAAATCCTACAATTCTCTCGCTCTATTTAAGTCCAGTCTCCACAAAATGTACTCTATCCAACTACCTGCCTATAGCCCCCCTGGCTATGTCCAATAAGTCCAAAATCCAATTGTATCTACCATTAAGGGGTCACGTGTCAATTGGGACGTAAGTCCTGTTCCTTTCTCCTGTCACACCTGTCTTATTCGTTGTATTTGTATGTAGTTTTTGTATCAATAGTAACTTGTAAATATATTGTGACAAATTCATTAAACTAAACTAAACTCGTTTAAGCGCCGTCCCCGATTAAACGCCGCCCCCAATTAACGCCGCCCCCGAATAAGCGCCGCATCTGCAACCGAAAAAATTTAATAAACGCCGCGGCGCTTAAACGAGTAAATACGTTATCGCATACATCCCGACGTTCAAGGTAATTAACTGACTTATTTCATGATTGAAGAGGTTTTCTACAAAGATTTTCCTAGTTTTTTCTTCATTTTTTATCTAATTAGTATTCATAGGACTGTATGCTATATACAGCCTGCGGTACATCAATGAAAACTGACTCAATCATGAAATAAGCTAAAAAACTGTGTAGGCTGTAGGGATTATGGCACTTTAGCTAAAAAAATGAAATTAATACTGTAGAAATAGTAAATTGGATGTGTTGATTTTATGGGGGAAACAGAAGAAAAACCCTCAAAGCACAGGATAGAACCAATGACTATTTATTCACATGAGTCTGATGTTTGGAAGTCAACAAGGGTATACCCAGACCAGTCACCCATCCAAGTTTTAAACCCCATTCAATGCGTTATATACAGGTACTATTAGTGTTTGGTCCATTTTAACTTTCTACATTTAAAATGGCATATGGAATATTTGCAAGCAAATAGGATTTTTATATCTTCCATCTGTCGAATTTATATTTTATTAAAGTGTCAATGTGAATGGTGTAATAGCTAATATAGGGACTCTGATGACCCTCGATGCCATATTACCATAACCGGAAGGGGTCTGTCTTGGCACGTGGGATTTCAGGTGTCATGTGATAACTCAGTCACATGCCCAGTCTCAATTGCCCTGTTTTTCAAGAGGTGAAGATGAATACATATCACTTTGCCCACCACCTTCCCCATGGCTGGCCACCTTTTTGGCTATTTTGTATATTACTGTAGATTGTTCTCCTATCTGGCGTTTTATGGCCCTCGCCTTTACTGGGCTCAATCATTTTGTAAATTATAAAAAATAATTAAATAATTTAATTATTAATTTTGAATAAAATCGGCTTTGGTCCAACAGGACCATAGCCAATTTATCCCATCTGGAGTGTGCAATTTCCTTCATCGATTGCCCAGTAAACATAGCTCAGTTAATGCAGTGCGCATAATTCATCTGAGACATGGTGGAAGACATAAACATATACAATATACATATCTGAAAATGGTCACATGCATGTTACTATTTTATGTTATTAGTATTTCTTTTTCATTTTAGTCTAAAAGATTCAAGTTAAACTGGGCTTCTTATGGTAAAGAAAATCAGATACCGTAAGCATTTAATATACAGTATGTCTACATCTATAGCTGTAATCATTTACCAGTAGTTGATCCGGAGTGTACTTATTTGTGTCGTGTTAAATATTAGTAAATGGTAGTCACTTTTTTACACAGTGGCCCAGAATTTTCTATCTTTGTTGGTGATCTCACAGCAGATGTTACCGATGCAATCTTAATGGTGAGTGATAATAATAATAATAATAATATTAAATAATTATAGTTTTGTCTATTATTGTATGTTATCACTCCTTTAGGTGAAAGGAATAACAGGTATAAGAAGCCAATTGATTAGGGGTTATGATTGCCTACGATTTAAGGTCATTATCCAAGAAGACCCGAAAGTCTTCAGTAAATACGTACCTAAAATGAACAGGTTTTGTGATTAGCTATATGGAACAAAAGTGGTTGGGTTAGGACATTGGTTTCTTTGTGGTTGATTCTATTGTTTTATTGTTTTAATCAACCAATCACAAAACTTGGTAGTATAGGTACCTGTAGGTGGCGACCCAAAGTCTTACCATTTGCTGGTATTATTGCCAAGGCAGCACACACTCCACAATTATTTGTAAGACCCTGAGTGGTGGTCCGACCCAGAACTTGAACAGACTTTGAACATGTACTCTATCTGTATTTAAACATACAGTATTGCATTTAAAGAGTGAGTGTCAACCGTGACGCATTGCACGCTCGGTCGGCCATTTTTGAACACGAAATTCCCTTGGTGAACTGCATCCGTAAATATCTTATCAATCCTTGATATAAATTATTCATTTCGTCTTTTAATTGAAAGAAGATATACAGTAATTATTTCTTCATTTTTTCACAAAACTCAACGTTTTCTTGCCTTTCATTTCGAATTATGTCAGCCTTGACTGACGCGAAGCGTAGAAGACCAAGCGACGAGGTTCAAACAAAAAATTCAGGTACAGAGTCGACGTATTTGGATTGTAGATGAATAAGAAAGCCTCTATAGGGTTTTCTGAGAAGGGGTAAGTGCCGGTCACCGGTCATTGACCGGTAAATTTTTCGGTTTGCCCGGTAAATATTGTCAACTACCGGACACGTATGACCGGAAATGTTTTTTTAATAAAAAACGTGTATAAGAGCAGGTTTTTGTGCCTCAAGTCTGAACAATTGCTTGTGTTTCGTTTGGGGGAAAAACGGAAGTCTCGCGGCATAGCGCCCACAGCGTACTATTTTATAGCTTGCAACTCAAATTACATTTGTGCGCCATAGGGCAATACCTCGTGGCACAGAGGCCTGACGCTATGGCGAACAATTGTTCTGTTCATCATCGTCCAAACACGAAATATTCGTGCGTAAGTTGTGCGGTTACCATTTGTAATGTGTTCTGTGCCCTGCACTAGCGAAGACGATCTTGGCTATAGCGAAGAAATTTATCGGGTTGGAAAATGCCAAATCTGTCCAACGGGAAATGCGAATCAATTCTCACCTGCGAAATGTCAGCCACTGCCACAGAAGAAAATGAAAACCGGGAACAAAAAGTAAGCGCAACTAAGTTCCTTTTTTCTAAGACCACAACTAACACACAGTGAAATTGCTAAATAACCGACAACGACCACATGCACATCAACAGACGTTGGTGAAACAAGTAGGCAAGAATTAGCCAAAGATGCCAAATGACCCGCTACTGAAGTTAACGTAACCTCAGAACGAAGTTGCTGTTGAAACTGTCGAAAAAAGTTGGAAAACTAACTCTTTGGCATCGTATGAGGGAAACTTGTGGCTGTCGTATGATATCGACGGAAAATTTGCGCGAAACCTTCGATGTACTGTTTGCACTGAGTACGAGCAACGCATCAAAGGGATGAAATATTTTAACCGTACTTGACTGTTTTTCATCTTTTTCTTGCCAAGGAAATAAGCATTTTCTTGAGAATGATTATCTGTAAACTTACCTGCACAAAGTACACTTATAAAATAGGCCCAATTGCTCAAATAAAAAAAATAACAACAAAAACAAAAGATGACCGGCAAAAAATCGTCTGTGACCGGTAAATTTAAATATTTACCGGTCATGATGACCGGTATACTTTCAAGAATTATTTCGAGGCCTGGAGAAGGCTCGGCGAATTTCCAAAGTATTTATACCACATCAAGTTGGCAACGAAGCACTTCAAAACACTTCTTTATCGTATGGAAAGATAAACACAAAGCGCAATGCACGACGGTTGACACTCATCTTTAAGCACAATTTCTATGACCTCAATGCACATTAGAAATGGAATGTTAAATAAGAATAATCATGGAAATAATTGCAATTCACATATACAGCTAAAATATTTAAAAATATCTTTCGTAGCTTGTGGTACTCTATACTTAAATTTATGGCTATTTCGTGTCCATGCATGTTTCTTGGCTTGGTATCAGTAAATTATCAGTGTTCAAGTGCAGTAAGCCACTACTTAATTTATACAACATAGTAAGTCGATATGTTTTCCTTCTGGATTCCAAGGTGTTCCAATCAACACTTTCTGTTCGTTCATAATTCCCTAAACAGAAAAGCGCTGCCGATCTCTGGACTCTTTCAACATTACCAATATCTTTTTTGTAATAAGGATCCCATACTGTAGATGCGTATTCAAGCTTTGGTTTCACCAGACTTTTTCAGGCAACTTCCTTAACTTCTCTTGGACAATTCCATAAGTTCCGTTTAATAACATTAAAGGGGAAGTTTGTCCAAGAAATATGTTTATCTGATTTGAAAGAAAACTTAAAATGACAAAGTAAGATATTTTGCAGTTCTTCGTTTCCTTGCTTCGTTTTTGAGATATTTCAGGTTGATTGATATGTAAATTAAACATCGTGACGTCACTGCGCGGTAAGGAGGTTATATATCTTTGCTATTATTGAACGAAATCACGTGAAATCACTGAACGAAATAATCATGCGTGTGTGTTTCTCCCACAACACCAAATATGATCATTTCGACGTGATTTCGTTCAATAATAGCAAAGATATATAACCTCCTTACCGCGCAGTGACGTCACAATGTTTAATTTACATATCAATCAACCTGAAATATCTCAAAAACGAAGCAAGGAAACGAAGAACTGCAAAATATCTTACTTTGTCATTTTAAGTTTTCTTTCAAATCAGATAAACTTATTTCAAGGACAAACTTCCCCTTTAAGTACACCGTCGGCCCTGCGTGTGATGTTTAATATATGGGATGACCATTTCATTTTATTATCAAACAGTACTCCAAGGTATGGATGGTTGTCGACTTCCTCTAGTACACATATCACCACAGAACACATATCGCTTCTTGGTAACATTCTTTTTAGTTGTGATGTACAACATTATCTTGCATTTAGACGGATTAAATCCCATTTGCCAACGATTTTGCCACTCCTCGAGTTTACACAAATCACTCTGATGAATCTATATCGCTTTCAAGAAAACAGTATAGCAGACTGTCGTCAGCAAAAAGTGTCACTGTAGACTTCAGGCCATTAGCTAAGTCATTTACATAGAGTAGGAACAAGATAGGGCCAAGAACTGTGCCTTGAGGCACGCCAGATGTGACCATAATGGGAGCTGGTGATGCACCATCACATATACCATTACTTGACTTTGGTGTATCAGGAATGACCTAAACCATTTCTGAAGTGTTCTGCGAAAGTGTTCCGTTAAGCGTGGGCCAATATTTAACGCATGACGCGACACCGACTCACACTAATTATGACACAAACAAACGATGACGTAATGAACCAGACGTATATATAGGCAAACCCTGACAAACACGCTGTACTTGACTCTGAATATGACCGCCGCTGAGGCCGTCGAAACATCAGTCACCAACAACAGTCTTCCTCAAGACTACAACAACCTGGACGATCAATTTCACACATGTAATGATACTCCTAGGTTCAAACCGTTTACTTTAATACTAGCTTTATTGAACGGAACAACTACAATATCAACGAATTAAAACCAACGATACCAACACCAGTACAACCGTAACAACAGCAACAATACCATACATTAAAGGTACATCAGAGACTATTGCACGTATTTTACAGTGTATCGCCTTTAGCACAAACTACAAACAGCGACTTACATTAGAAAGTTGGTATACCAACACTGGAACATAAACCACTTAACAGATCACAACAATTACGACACCATACAAAAGACTTCTTCACACACACCAACGAACAATAGACCTACCGACAAACAATACACCCACGCTTAACGCATGACGCAACACCCACTCACACTAACTATGACACAAATAAAGATGACGTAATGAACCAGACGTATATATAGGCAAACCTGACAAACACGCTTTACTTGACTCTGAAGATGACCGCCGCTGAGGCCGTTGAAACGTCAGTCACCAACAATGTCAATAGTCTTTCTCAAGACTATAACAACCTGGACGATCAACTTCACACATCTATATAATGTCCGCGATGCGAACATGTGGGTGACTCAGGCATTAATAATATTCCATGTGGTAGCCTTGTCGATGAGTAATGAGCAAAAGGGAGGCCAATTTTTATTAAACAAAAAGACTATGTTATCTAAACTGTGGAAAGATAAATCCAAATTTGTGATACTATCTGAAATATTTATACTGGGGCATTTATCCTCATTATGGGATCACTGTTATGGAGACTGTTTATCATTATATTGATGTCGTGCCTTTAAAGTGTCTATATGAAATGAAAATTCGCTCCAGTTTTTATGATTGTATCACATGCTTTTCATATATTATCCCGTTCTTGAATTATTACGCTTTATGTAATTTGAACTCTGATGTCACATTACAACAAAACTGAAAATAAGGCATATCTTCAGACTGGTTCGACTAAATGGATTCAAACCTTGATGACTTACTCAGTCAATTTGTCATGGTTCTAATGTGGTTGCTATAGTAACAGATTAGTTTCCAGATTACTCATTCTCATTCTGATCTCTTTTACTTTTCATGTTTAATATTTGTTCTTCATCTGTTCCCTTTCTCTTTGAAGTGTTTTTACTTGAAATATTTTGATTATCTACAGAGACGTCTAGGTTGTTTTGTCTAGGAATAAGGCTCAACATTTTGATGTTGATTTATACAGGCCACATTAACTGAGACACCTTTTATCTCAAAAGGCATATTCCTTCCACAATATGTATTCTTTTGCAAAAAAGTCACTATATTTTCTAGGCCTTCAACAGTAAGCAATACAGCTGCGCCAGAACTTGTGGCCTTCCGTACAAGTCGCTTGAATGAGAATCAAATACCTTATAACATTGTCCAATATTTGTAAATACTGCAACTGTACTGCAATCAATAGTTAACAAACAACATTGATAGGTAATTTATTTCAACTCCATAAACTGATAACTCATCAAAGGCATTTTTAAGGGTTACATAAGGTCCATTATTAATATTATTTCTCACGAACATTTCACCAGTTAATGACTCACAAAAAGTCAAATTAAATGTTTCCTCATTTATTGATACCATGTCATGTACATCGGTTAACAATAACAAATCCTTTTTAACAGAACCTTTAACACAACTGTACAGTGGAACCCCGTCAATACGACCAGGCCAAAAAAATGTGGTCGTATTAACGGGGGAGAATCACACTATTTAGGTTATATTCCGGCCAGTAAAATGTGGTCGCAATAACGAGGTGGTCGTATTAACAGGGTGGTCGCGTGGCGGGGTTCTACTGTTTAAACAATTACCATGACACAAAATATTATTTAAATCAAAAGAATTCCAGTTAAAAATTATTTAATATTTTTGAAAATAATAGCAGTCAATGACATTGCTACACACTGTTTACCCGCATTCTCGCCAAATTTAGTCTGATTTCCTTGACTAAAATCAGCACAAACAGTGTTGTTTGTATTTACAATTTCGAATATGCTGGAGCCTGGATTTTCTTCAACATCGTTTGAGAGTCTCAAAAGCAATGGTACATGTACATTGTAGCACATCATTTCAAACAATAACATAATCTCCAATTCTCAAATATAATCTCCAATATTCAAACATCGCCCTTGCATTAATATCTTTACTCGCCTGTGAAAGTGAGTTTAGGGCACTGTGCTTTCAATTGGCTTTCAGATTATATTGATATTTTGGTTTTCAATTTATACTTTGAGTTTGCAAGTTGGCTTTCAGTTTATACTTTTGAGTTGATTTGACTGTAAGATTTTAAGATGGTAAAATTGTAAGACGGTAAGATTGTAAGACTTCTGCTGCTTTGAGACACAGCAGATAAACCTAAAAACAAAGGGGTACACGATATACCGGAATTCCTCTCATGCAAGTTGGAAAGCATCCAAAAAGAGCGCTTCGTATCATATATCCATCTCTTACTTACGAACAAGCCCTAGTGAATGCTCAGCTCTTAACCCTTGAAAAAAGAAGGCACTTATTATGCCAGACATATATAAACAAAGTCAGACAAGAGAATCACCAATACACTTTCTACTGCCTAGATCAAAATCACGTGAACATAATTATAATCTCAGATCAGGTATAACTACTTCCATCAAACTTTACAGAGATAACGAAAAATGTAAAACACAACGATCGGGAAATTTTATAACTTTCAAATACTATTAAGTATTCCTGTATGTATTTACATATTGTATATGTTCATTTTTCATGTTATGTAGTTTATACCTTATAATATTTCATTATATTTGTAAACTTGCTCGTTAATTTAGCTATTTAGCTACAATAGAGTTCATTAAACAGTCATTATTTATTATTATTTAAAATAACTCAATTTACAAGTATTATGACAGTCAATGACAATGTAAAGCTTCTTCGCAAACATTCTCTTTGTCCAACTTTCCATCGACTTGGACAACTAGAACGTTCACGATTGAAACATAATTTCGTGACGAATAATATGTTATTTATATTATTTAATATATTATATTATTTATTATTAATATTATTTTAATATATTATTCTAATTCCTCTTTTATAAAAACAATATACACCACCACACGCAGCGTATGTATCAGGGCGCTTGTATATATATTAAGCGCCCTGGTTATGTATACGCTAAATTCTGAGACAGTTCGTTTAATACTAACCATTTTAGAGAATAAATGTTGTCAACGCAGAAGATACAAATAAACCACTCTCACTGAACAAAAACTGTAAAACGAGAAATTACCTTTAAAATTACCTTTAAAATTACCTTTAAAATGAACTACAGAAATCTTGTCAACAAAGACTTTTCGATGTTATAAGTACGAGGAAGAGAAGGGACACACGAGCATTGTCCACCGAGTATTTGTCGACGAGTTTCAACAAAGACTTTTCGATGTTTGGTGAAAAACTTCTTCGATATTTATAATCACGAGGAAGAGAAGGAACACACGAGCATTGTCCACCGAGTATTTGTCGACGAGTTTCAACAAAGACTTTTCAATGTTTGGCGAAAAACTTCTTCGATATTTAGAGAAGAAATGCACGAGCATTGTCTCCCGAGTATTAGTCGACGTTCTGGGCATGCGCAGTTGTAATTTCATGTTGATCCATGACCTAAAGACCTCAAACTCCATGACTATATGGGTACCCCTGACCGCGGTACCCACAAAAACTATGCTTCTTTTGCCCACAAAAACTATGCTTCTTTTGCCAAAAAGAAGCATAGTTTTTGTGGGTACCGCGGTCAGGGGTACCCATATAGTCATGAAGTTTGAGGTCTTTAGGTCATGGTAGAACAATACTATTTTTTAAATACTAATTTAAGATTGTTTTTCCTTATTATCATTCTAACTTTGGGTTTGTATACTATCTGTAGGACTTCTTCCATAGTCGTTACCAATCATGTAAAGCAGGAAAAGGTATCCTCTTTAATAATCATAATAATAATAATATGATGTACAATATACTGTAAGTGTTGTGCTGCATACATGTAGGTACATGTACGGTAGTCAGGTAGTGCTAAACTATGAATACAGTACATCTACTGATCTACAGGTACTACTAAAATATTGAATTGGAGGTCTAGTAGTGTGCTGCAGAGGTTACCTACAGAAATGTATGAATAAAATAACTAAAATGTTGCTGTACTACCAAACTAGTTAGACTTGCTCCAAGTCTTGCTCCAAGTCTGCCTCTTGATTGTTTCGGGTTTGTTTAAAGACGGGTTTGTTTCGAGAAGACGGGTTAGTTTCGAGAGTGGTTTGGTTTCAAAGATTGTTGAAAAGGCGAGCGAGCGAAAAAGTGGGCGAGCGAAAAAGCGGGCGGGAGAAAAGGCGGGCGGGAAGAGGCAGACTTGTTTCCCTTGCAGCGCGCCAAATTGACCGGTTGAATTTTCAACCGGATGCGGTGCCAATTACCACTGAATGAGCCGAGCGGTCAAAGTGAAACTACAGAGATCAGTATCAGAGTGAACGAGAAAATTCGAAAATAAGATCAATAAAGGATGCCATTATTTACGGAACAAGTAAATGTGGTTACGAAACGATAAGAGACCAGCACAGGCAAGTTACTGAGGTATATCTTTCTACTACTACCTATATCTTTGCCCTACTGGATCTGGCAAAAGCTTTACTCTCAAAATTGCCCCTTATACGACTTTGATTTCATGTCAAGCGATTTGAACTTCGATCGGTAGGTGTCTTGTGGTGGTTCCACTCATTGTGATAATGAATAACCAAGTGGCTTCCCTAACTTCACGAGGATTGTCGCCAAATATATAATAAGATTCGAATTCCTGCAAGGGAAACAAGTCTGTCTCTCCCCGCCCCGATTTTTCGCCCGCACGCTTTTCAAACCTCTATAAACTCGTCTCAAAACAAACTAAACTAGTCTCGAAACAAACCCGTCTTCTTGAACCAAACCCGTCTTCTTGAAACAAACCCGTCTTTAAAGTGTCTATGAAGTGAAAAAATCGCTGGCATTTTTTTGCTCTAACGAACGAAGTAGCACGGCAGGATCGTTCACTGAAAATTTCAAGTGAATCTGCTCCAGAGACTTCGAGCTATCAAATCTCAAAGTTTATCCATTGGCATAGTTTAACGTTAAAAAATAGGGAAAGACTGGGATTGAATATATGTGGTATATGCATGACGTATGCAGGTGGATCATTAATGTTCAAATCCATTGTTCTTATGCATAGTAAGTACACCTGCATACGTCACAAGACAAACCGCGCGTTTCAGATTTCACCAAAAACATATAGCCATGCCAAATTTTGAGAGTTGATAGCTCGAAGACTCTGCAGCAGATACACTTGAAATTTTCAGTGTACGCTCCTGCCGTGCTACTTTATCCGTTAAAGCAAAGCATAGACACTTTAAACAAACCCGAAACAATCAAGAGGAAGAGTTAGAGTAAGTCTACAAATTAGTGTGTAATAGCTGGGTCTAACATTTTGAGCAAAACCCCTTCATCTGAGAGTGAACAAAGGGCCTTTGCTTAAAACTTTAGACTAGCAGTACACCAACCTTTTAGATTTTTGAATTATATTAATAATACACGTGTCTGTCCATGTGTACTGTACGTCTTGATAGTGAGCATGCACCGAGGAAAGCATACACAAAGCAGATGTGCACTAGTTCCCACAGGAGAGAAGCAAACACACAATGATTATGACCTGTGTTTTTCTAGCGTAGACATTACTGTATGTGCAGTGGTGTAGCTATAGAGGGGGACCTCTTGTGAAAGCTGTTTTGTTGGAATATTTTTGGCATTGCTGCATTGCATTTCGTCAAGAAACCAAAGAAAGTGAAAGTAATACAGTTATATGCAAGATGCAAATACTGTACTTGGAAAATGAGGCTACAGCAACGTCTATAGCAACTCACATGGCAGGCCTGAATATAATTTTTTGGAGCTCGCCGGACACAGAGTAAATCGGCCGGACAAGACCACTTTTCTGTCGGACACGGTTTGTTAATTTTATCCCCGAATCGTTTTAGCATGACACTAAATAATTTTGCCGTTATGTAATGCAGTGTGATAAATGTTGTACATTAATAGCCTTGTCGCCAATGCAGCGAACAACGCTGTTAGATCTCACTTTGAATCGCCATCTTTGTGTGATTAACAATCATAAAGCGGTTACAGGTCATGACTGTGTTGACTGCGCATGGAATTCACACAATGCGTGATCATGTGTACGTGGTCGATAAATATCAAAGTAGCTGGATTGTCATACAATCGCTTAATTTACTGGGAGGCAAAATTTGGTCTATAAGTGGTCGAGTCGGCCGGACATTGATTGATGACCGCATTGATGTCCGGTCACAAGACGAATTAACGCCGGACAATGTCCGGTGTCCGGCGGTAATATTCAGGCCTGCATAGACACGTCCACCTTTTTTGGACATGCACACTTAATTTAGGCCGTTTGAACTCTCCCCTAAGAATTTATAATAAAAGTAACAAATATGAAATTATTTTAATTACAATATGCATTACCACCATATGTCATCGTTTTGTTTTTCCATCTATTTAGTTGTGGTAGACTCCACCGGTGTTTCTCGGTAGGTCCACTCTTGCTTGTGATTACCATCCAGTTAGTGTATTAGAGGTACGGTGCTTGACTTTTTGAATGGCAAGCAACCTTCAGTGACCACTATACTAGCGGGTACTTATGTACTACTCATGTACAACTATACTACTTATGTAACATGCAGTTCTCGTGTCACATGAAACTATACGAGTTCGTCTAACATGCGAGTTTGCGAGTTTAAGAGTTGCAGTTAATAACCTCTAAATGAATAATATTTTTTCATTATTTGAAAAAACTACATACGCTAAAAAGAAGTCTCGCGGGGTATTTACATGGATGCACAGGGAGTTCTAACGTGGTCTAATTAATACCTGTTAAGGTCTCTTCCCAACACAACCTACATGTTTATCACTATCAGACTATCAGTATAAATAACTAGCGATGGAACATCTACAAAACAGCTACAAATGATTGCATTCGTTCGTATAAAAGGCTGTGTAACCACGGCTTACCTTACTCTAGTGGGATCTGGGCCGAGTAAGGTAAGCCGTGGTTACACAACCTTTTTGTGTCTGATGACGTAGTTGTCTGATGACGTAGTCATCATACACCAGTGAGCTCTATATATATATATATATCTGGAGGGCTATCTGCCCGAGCAAAAAGTGAAGCCCAAGATGGCCGACTTTGCACGTCAGTTTAAGTCCCCTGCGCGGTTTGTACCTTATATATAAACCGCGTAGGGGACTGAAACTGACGTGCAAAGTCGGCCATCTTGGGCTTCACTTTTTGCCTGGCCAATGACTGGCAGATAGCCCTCCAGATATATATATATAGTGAGAGCTCACTGTCATACACTTACTTATCGAATCTTGTATGTGAGATTGTGGCAACTACGTCATAACCGAACATGTTACGGAAAACAGCGAAAGTTGTCGAGATCGTTAGTCTAACATGATTTTGGTCAGGCGTAGCCTGCGTGCAGACGCAGTCCTTCAGTTCAGCCGCCGGAAATACAAGCGTCTGCACGCAGGCTACAGTAGGTCAGGCGCTATTTTCACTCGATCGACTCATGTGGTTTAATAGTGGTACTGCCAAGGTAAATCCAAGGTAATTGTCGTATATCGAAATCTAGTATAGCCTGCGTACAGACGCTCGCGGGCGCAAAAAGGCGGCGCTAAGTAGCGTCTGTGCATCAGAGCCAAATTGTGTGTTCTGTAATTTATGCCGATTATTCGCAATAGATTGTGTTTATGCCTTATAGTATAGACTTGCTCCAAGTCTGCCTCTTGATTGTTTCGGGTTTATTTAAAGACGGGTTTGTTTCGAGAAGACGGGTTTATTTCAAGAGTGGTTTGGTTTCAGACGGGTTTGTTTCAAGGTTTTGAAAAGAACCTGTCTCGAAACAAACCCGTATTCTCGAAGCAAACCCGTCTTTAAACAAAGCCGAAACAATCAAGAGGCAGACTTGGAGCAAGTCTATGCTTATAGCAGCTAACGAGTATTCAGTAAAAGTTTAAGAAATCATATGAAGAGCAAACTTAGTTCTAATAGACAAATAGGACAAGCTGAAAAGCTAAAACGAAACAGCATATTAAACGAGAATCGGCACGCGACGGCTACCTGGAAATATCGTATGATTAACAATTCGATTCCCGCATCTCTTCGACTGTTTGATCATCCTTGAACCAAAATTATGCCGACTATAAAAAGTCATCCTTTGAAAGTATTAGCAAACTCTTCAATAGTCTCGTTTACAAGGAAACGTTGAGGTCTTCGTGGTAAACAACATGCATGACGAACATTGAAAACGGAAGTAGTTCTTAACCAATTGAATATCGCGTATTAACTAAATTTTCTAAGCGACCAATCATGGTCTACTATTTAAATTCCTTATAGTAGCTACGTCACAGAACACGATTAACGGCGCTGGTTCATAGTCTGTGGTTTTCAAAATTTCACAGACTATGACGTAGGCTAAATCTAGTATTGAACCTTGTTGTTTATCGGAACCATTTGCAAATCTCGTTGCAAATGACCGACTTCACCGACACTGTCTGACATTATTTTGGTCAGGCGCTACGTTCACTCGATCGGTTCATGTGGTTTAATAGTGGTACTGCCAAGGTATTTTGTCTTTAAGTTTTAACCAAGGTATAATGGACAATCCCCGCATTGTGCTCGTTAAAATCAAACTAAGTCACTGTCGACAAATGTCGACAAACTTACTGAACAGACTGCAGAAAAACTAGCCTCTGCACTTGTCAAAATTATAAACATCTAGACAGTTCATTGTCATGCAGTGAAATTTAAATACTAAACATTGGCCTTAAATATGAGAATTACAATTGAGCAATACAGAGCCAGAATTGGTTGCAAACAATAACTTTGTTAAAACCTAAATAATACTTCTGCAGTTCTGGTCACCAAGGTGTCTTTTGGAATACATTTTAAAAATTCATTTAACAATGTTGATGTTATTTTATCTAAGTGTATTTTATCTGTCAACATTACACAGCTCACAGAATAATAATAAAGGTTGTGGTTTGCTCAAATAATTGTTCCACTGTTATTGAGAATGGCAAATCCAGCACCAACCATATATCATAATTATTGTGATGTTGTTGATCCATCTAATGTGCTGATTTTAGCATGAGATATGAGAAATTTAGACTAAATAGCTTTGACTGCAACAATACCGGTACATAATCAAAAAAAAATATTACTTCATGGGATCCACCAATCCTAAATACAATTTGTCTGCTGGAAATAGCCTTTACACTTACTGTACATAAGCCATTTCATTAAAAAAGATTTTTTGTTATTGACCGATGTTCCAGAAATAACATTGCATGGTAAACTCTATCATTTACAATATAGTGACTCGTTTGCTGGTGATTTGTTTATGACAAGTAGCAATGAACCTTCTTTGCAAATCTGTTTTTGGATTCACAATTAAATTATCAACATTGTCTGTTGACAATTGACTGCAGCACTGTTGCAACTTTTAAAACTAATGAAGGCAAGTTTAAAATTTTTGATTCTCACTCAAGAGATTTATATGGCATTCGACACCCATTGTTACCGGGTACCCATTGTTTCCACACCCATTGTTACCAGGTACCCATTGTTTCCACACCCATTGTTACTGGGTACCCATTGTTTCCATGCCCATTGTTACTGGGTATCCATTGTTTCCACACCCATTGTTACTGGGTAACTACAGTATTCAGTTAGCAAATTCTGAGATAACTTCACACTTATTGAAACACAAGTCGATCAAAATGAATCTGCTGAAACTGCAGACTGGATATTCAACCAAAATCTGGATATTCAACCAAAATCTGGATATTCGACCAAAATCTGGATATTCAACAAAAATCTAATCAACCAAAATTTGGACATACAATACAACCAAAATCTGGACAGTTTTTACGCTTTTCTCAAATCTCGCAACATCCCGTGTGTTTGGATCAACACAGATATTCTGTCAAGTAATTGCAATGTAGCTAGTAGCCTCCATAATATATACATGTAATACGCTGTTATCTGATAATATATTTATTTACAATAATCATGCTTCTATTTTTGTTTCATATTTTAAGCTGCATTGTTCAGTTAATTGTCTGATCACCTTATGTCTCATGTCGACACATGTACGTGTTGCGTACCTATTTTTTATCCCAGAGCCTGGATCTTTTGTAGATGTTCAGTCGCTAGTTATTTATACTGATAGTGATAAACATGTAGGCTGTGTTGGGAAGAGACCTTAACAGGTATTAATTAGACCGCGTTAGAACTCCCTGTGTGGATGTAAAGTTTTCCCTGGTATGAGGGTCACCTTGTCCCCCGAGACAATTTTGTCGTGCGTTTATATGACGAAAGCAGGGTGAACTGTTGATCAAGTACTAATAATGTAACACGCAACTATAATACTAATGTGACACGCAACTACACTAGTCGTGTGACACGCAACTACACTAGTCGTGTGACACACAACTATGCTACTAATGTGACACGCAACTATACTAGTTGTGTGACACGCAACTATACTAGTTGTGTGACACGCAACTATACTAGTTGTGTGACACGCAACTATACTAGTTGTGTGACACGCAACTATACTAGTTGTGTGACACTCAACTATACTAGTTGTGTGACACTCAACTATACTAATTGTGTGACACGCAACTATACTAGTTGTGTGACACGCAACTATACTATTGATGTGACACGCAACTACACTACTGATGTGACACACAACCACACTAGTCGTGTGACACGCAACCACACTAGTCGTGTGACACGCAACTAAACTAGTCGTGACACACGCAACTACACTAGTCGTGACACACGCAACTACACTAGTCATGTGACACGCAACTACACTACTGATGTGACACGCAACTACACTACTGATGTGACACGCAACTACAGTAGTCGTGTGACACGCAACTACAGTAGTCGTGTGACACGCAACTACACTAGTCGTGTGACACGCAACTACACTAGTCGTGACACACGCAACTACACTAGTCGTGACACACGCAACTACACTGGTCGTGACACACGCAACTACACTAGTCGTGACACACGCAACTACACTAGTCGTGACACACGCAACTACACTAGTCGTGTGACACGCAACTGCACTAGTCATGTGACACGCAACTACACTATTGATGTGACACGCAACTACACTACTGATGTGACACGCAACTACACTACTGATGTCACACGCAACTACACTAGTCGTGTGACACGCAACTACAGTAGTCGTGTGACACGCAACTACACTAGTCGTGTGACACGCAACTACACTACTGATGTGACACGCAACTACACTACTGATGTGACACGCAACTACACTAGTCGTGTGACACGCAACTACACTAGTCGTGTGACACTCAACTACACTAGTCGTGTGACACGCAACTACACTAGTCGTGTGACACGCAACTACACTAGTCGTGTGACACTCAACTACTGTAGTCGTGTGACACGCAACTACACTAGTCGTGTGACACGCAACTACACTAGTCGTGTGACACGCAACTACACTAGTCGTGTGACACGCAACTACACTAGTCGTGTGACACGCAACTACACTACTGATGTGACACGCAACTACACTAGTCGTGTGACACGCAACTACACTACTGATGTGACACGCAACTACACTAGTAATGTGACATGCAACTACACTAGTCGTGTGACACGCAACTACACTAGTCGTCGTGTGACACGCAACTACACTAGTCATGTGACAATCCACTATCATGTTTCTAGTTTTATCTCCCTACCTTAGTGTATTGTTCAGTCCTATTGTCTATTCTCTTATTGTTACTATAATTTTATATCCATAACCATGTATTCTGTTCATTCCATATTTTATATTCAGCGATCGCAGTAACTGGTGTGAGTTGTTGCGGTTACCCAGCCATTTGTGAAATCTGAAATTATGACAAAGCAAATAAATCAAATTTTATTTTTAGCGGTTATGGGTTTGTCCGTTTTGGAAGTGAAATGGAACAAAAGCGTTCGATGCTTGAAATGCAAGGAGTCCGAGGATGTGGAGGAAAGGCAATAAGAGTTAGTGTAGCAACTCCTAAAAAGTAAGAGGAACAACAGCATATTATTTCTATATGCTCCTATTTTGTACCAAACTATGTACAAGTATTCATCAAACTACATGTAATTGTGCTATTAAAATGTTGTACTACGTAGCTAGTGTAGAAATATAAATTGAAAACTCTAAAAGAGTGATCTAGAAGTGTTGTACTATGCGTAGAAATATAAATTGAAAACTCTAAAAGAGTGATCTAAAAGTGTTGTACTATGTGTAGAAATATAAATTGAAAACTCTAAAAGAGTGAAATAAAAGTGTTGTGCTGCGTAGGCAATGCAGAAATATAAATTAAAAACTCGAAAAGAGTGAAATAAAAGTGTTGTACATGTACTTAGGTAGTGTAGCAATACAAATCGAAAACTCTAAAATAGTGATCTAAAAGTGTTGTACTATGTGTAAAAATATAAATTGAAAACTCTAAAAGAGTGAAATAAAACTGTTGTAGACAGTGTAGAAATACAAATTAAAAACTCTAAAAGAGTGATCTAAAAGTGTTGTACTAAGTGTAGAAATATAAATTAAAAACTCTAAAAGAGTGATATAAAAGTATTGTACTAAGTGTAGAAATATAAATTGAAAACTCTAAAAGAGTGAAATAAAAGTGTTGTACTAAGTGTAGAAATATAAATTGAAAACTATAAAAGAATGATCTAAAAGTGTTGTGCTGTATAGACAATGTTACAAAATTAAAAACTGTAAAAGAGTGATTGTACTGCGTAGACCGTGTGGAAATATAAATCGAAAACTCTAAAAGTTAGTGTACTGCCAAAATAATATGTAGGAGGTGAGGTCTAACGTTTCAAAGGAAGACTCTTTGTCACCGAGTGAAACGTAAAGTGAAATTAAAACGGATATTGTGAAATTGACATTTCACACTCTGATGAAGGCCTTCGCTCGCAAGACTTCCTATTCACTATATTTCGGCAATACACTAACCTTATAGAGTTTTGATTCGTATATGTAATACATGTTTATTATTTCATTCTTGTCTTTATCTTCCACAGAGCAGCTTCGTCTTCTACATCCTCCACAAACGCACCATACGTCACAGCTAGTCAGCAATATCTACAGCAGTACCAGCAATATCAACAATACTTAGCAGTTTGGCAAGCTAGTTATCAACAACAAGCTGCACAGTACTATCCAGGGTATGCCCAATATAGCACACCATATCAACAGTACCAAGATGACCAGGTAATTATAGGAATGACGTTTTAATTAACAATTCTAATATGATTGACTGATAGCGCGGTGACTATCATACCACTAGAAATCATAAATTGAAAAAGTGCTTTTTGTGACCAGACTGAGTTTATCCGTTCTCGGAATCATCATTTAGATGTATGGTTTCTAAAACATGACGAATTTTTTTTCAAAATGGCGACTATACTATTATAACTAATAAATCGTCTAAAGGGCTCAAAAACGTAGCATAAAGACACTGTATACATTAGATTTCTTTCAAGATAAAACTGTCTAAGGGTGAGGATGTTGTTTTTCGTATAATTATTTGTATTTTTACGTCCGTTTTGATCGTTAGTGTGTTTTTGAAAGCTGTCAAGCGTGAAGAAAACATCGAGCATTGGATTTACAAATTATATCTAACACAGTTCAAACTGTCTGTTTCAAACGTCTCAATTGGATATTCAGTTCAAGCCTGAAATTACACTAAAACAATTAGTCACCTCAGTCTCGGTGATTATCGTTATATCTACCTCGCCACTTCTCCTTTCGCTAAATATTCACCGATTATCACCTCGACTTTAGTGACTAAGGCCAAGTAAAAAAATATGGTAGTTTATCGTCCTAACTTTAAAAAAAGGAGAATGCGGGCACTTTTCTTTTTCTTTTTTTTTCAAGATGACTTCTCCGAAATGGCCATCACCCCTATTAGTAAAATGACTGGTAGTCTAGTGCAAATGCTGCAATCTGATTGGCTACGCTACTCGCTATCTACAGTATATTTAACAATTAGATTATGAGCTCGAAATTTCTATTTAATAATTATAGGCCAAGTAAAATATATAATAGTTTATCGTGCCCGCCCGCATCAAAATTTTAAATTTTATTTGCATCGAAAATCTGTCTTGTTTTTGGTGCCTTTTGTATCTTCCGTTTCGGTATCTTCCGCTACCTATCGGCAACTTTCGGGATTTTTCGTTTCATTTCGGGTTTTTTTACATGGCGCAATCTTGTATTGAAGCAATTGCAGAGAAATCCATTCGATTCTGTCATGGTTTTTATGTGCTTGTAATACAATGTTAAATAGATTTAATGTGTTAAAATTAGGTTTTGGCGAGGCTTTGCAGAGTAAATGTAGAAACTTACCAATATAAATATTTCTCTTTTAAACTCGTTTCAAATTTTTCCATGATTTCTTTATGTTCCCAATTCAAAGAGGACAGCTTCACCAACAACTACTGCAACAAACAACATTTCACAGGTAAGTTGTATAACCTCATGTTCCAAAGGCTATTTTCAGACCATGTTTTTTCTTTCTATAAAAATAAAACGCATACCTGTATGTTAATAATGGATGACGTTTTTGACAGAAGACCAATTATCCGAATATAATTATTCATTATACTTTGTGTTACAACATCGTGTATTTTAATCCATTATAGAGCTACGAAGAAACTGTTTCTGATCAAGCACCAGAGGGTATGACTTCCTTCCGTCCGTCCTTCATACCGTTCTTGTTTTGTTTTTTCTTTCGTTTTGTTTTGTTTTGTTTTGTTTTCTTTCCTCCCCTTCCTTCATTACTGCCATCCTTATTTATTTATTTATTTATTTTATTTATTTTTTTCATTATTTATTATCTGTAGATCCAGATGCCTCTATTGATGTAACTGCTGAAAACAAGAACTTAATACATCAAGAAGAGGTAAGGTTGATAGAAAAGAATTGTTCCACCTAATTATGTCCAGTGTTTCAGAATCATGTTCATTCGAAATTTCTATGAGGTGATAGTTAACGAGGGCGAAGCTCGAGTAAATGACTAAAAACTATAACAACTAATAACTGATTTTATTCAAAATCATTTCGAAAATCGAGTTATTAACATTGTTTCTTTGAAGAAAACGTGGCCTTATCGCGTCATTCGCCGCTACTCGATATCTATTGGCCATCATTATAGATAGCGAGTAGCCAATCAGATTGCAGCTTTTGCATTAGACTAATGTTCATTTATTAGACTAATATTCATTTATGATATATGAATGTGGGAGTTAATAGTAAACAGACGATACATGGACGATCGTCAAGCTCTAATACTCAGAAAATGTTTCTGAGTCCCGGATGGGAATCGAACCTGCAACCTTCTGATATCCGGTAAGACTACACGCATAAAAACACACAGTATGTTTCTACCTGTGTATAGTCTAAAACATGGTTTATATCGACAGGGTTGAGCTGGCCAGCTTGAACAGGGTTGTCAACAGGCCTGTTCAAGGATATTGGAACAGTCCTGATCTATCAATGCTTGTGCTGTTACAGGCATGTTGAACCAACAACCTTGTTACAACCTGTGAGATTTTTACGTGTGTATCAGACCGGCAATCTAAACGCTTTCTGAGGATTTGAGCTTGACGCATCCATGTATCTCCAACAATTATCATTGTTATTATCTCTCATATTCATACATAATCTGTTTCAGGGATTGTATTTAGAGCTTGAAGAATCAAGATGGCATGTACTGGAGTCCGTCACCGATAGGCCTGGTTCATTGGTGGCGTAATATCACCATGGAGACGAGCGTTGGGATTTTGTTTTTCATTTCCCAGAAATATTACGAAATTACGAAAAAACACGAAACTTCTCACTCGTTCCTGCTCTGAGTCATTGAACAATTTGGTTTTAAACAATCAGTTAGGAATTTTGGTATTTGACGGTTGATTAGTGAAGGAACGTTTACACACTGCGATTAATCAGGTCTATTTCTTACCCCGGTGCATGTTATATAATCGCGGCTTTTTTTTTTGTATTTCAATTTTTTTCAAGGAAACGCTTTTTATAGAGTACTAGAACTTCAACAAACGTTTCAACACGCATCAGTGGTGCGAGGGTGCCCGTGCCCACAAACACGCAACTGACCAGCGGTTTTTATAAAAAAATAACGTTGACGCTCACAGTCAAAGATGACACGCGCGCTGACCAGAAACAGAATACTTCATTTTTTCGCCTAATAGTAATAATCATATTTCTTCTTTTAATTTTAAACTATGTAATTTTTATGCTGAAAAGCCCAATTGGGAGCATATCATTAAATATTTATGTAAGGACAAAATGGCGTAAATTTTACTGCAACGGTATTTGTTGCGTCAGTAGATAAAAAAAGGTAAAAATAGGTACGCTATGCGTACATGTGTCTACTGCTAGAGATGCTATATGTTAAGCTGTCACGATGATAGCATACTTGACCGCGATGTCACGATGATAACATACAATACAATGAGTGCGTATTGATTATAGAGATTTCTTCATGGGAAGTGCTGACGTATGGTATTTACGCACGCGTTAATTTGTTTTCACAAAGCGAACGAGCGAGTGAGCCTTTGTGAAAACAAATTAACAAGTGCGTAAATACCATACGTCAGCACTTCCCATGTACAAATTTGTTTATTATATAGATACTGATATTTTTCTATCCATTCTAAAAGGTTTTATTTATTTTCTAAAATATTTTATTTATTGGGCGAAACGTTTTCCGCACGTGTGACAAGATCGTTTCGCGTCATCTTGAAATGGGTTTTCACATGAATAAAACCGTAAATATCAGTATCTATATAATAAATATGTTTTCGTATCGTGAAAAGTGCGTTCGTTGTTTTGTAGAAAAGTAGAGTGCTGCATAGGCAGCGCGGTTTTACATATAGTAAAGCAAGCGAAAAAGTGGTGAACTGCCGAGACTTTTAGCAACGAAATACTGACGTTTTGAGCAGAGCCCTCCATTAGAGTAAAACGTGTAATAACTCAGGGAGGGGTACATGGCTCTTGACTTCGAAACTGAGATTTCCTATTTTCCTGAGATTTTGTCCAAACTAAGTCAAACTTTTACCAAACATATTTATCATAGAGTAGGAACTAATTTACGAATTTGTTTCCATGACAACAAGGTCACGTGACTCATTGGCGACCATTTTGGATGAAAATATAAAACGTTCTTGAAGCACGCGAATATATATAATTTAAACAATTAAACAGCGTAATTTGATGCAAATATTGATCTAGTTTATCAAGCTAAGTTGCCAGATTGTATAGCTTTACCGTAAATGAATGATTTTTCCTCTAATTACAATTTCTCTAATATTTTTGTTTATGCAAATTGATTCCTACCAATCAACTTAACATGATAAACGTAATTAAACTTTGCATTAAATTGCGCTGTTTAATTGTTTAAATTGTATATATTCGCGTGCGTCAAAAACGTTTTATATTTTCATCCAATATGGCCGCCAATGAGTCACGTGACATTGTTGTCATGGAAACGAAACCGTAAATTAGTTCCAACTGTATGATCAATATGTTTTATAAGTTTGACTTAGTTTGGACAAAATCTCTGGAAAATTTGGAAATTTCATTATCGAATTCAAGAGCCATGCCTTGATACCGCTGAGAACAGCATTTAGGTGCCTATAACCCCAAATTCTATATTATTATTTATAAACATTCTATATATGGCAAATAGTTAAACAGTGAAATATTTCTTTGATTTGATCTTTCCTTCGATACTTTATACATGTTTATGTTTTTACTAGAAATACGTATCCGCAATAACCCCTTTCCCGCCTGTTCTATACCCCCTACACTCCTACAGTTTCATCCTAAAGGCTAGTTCACATCAATTTAAAAGTCGCAGACAGTCGCCGAATTTTTATGTGAACACAGACGCAGATTGTAGCGGACCGATCTGACAACGATCGACGCAGACTGGCGCCGGCAGTCTAGTCTATACGAGTTTATGTGATGTCTGCGACGAAATTATATCCCACAATGCAGTGTAACTAGTACGATCCAAGCACAGCGATGCCACAGAACGAACAGAGATGAAATTCTCATGTTAAATGTGTGCGGGGAATTTAGATGAAAATATGTAAAAAACTGAGGGACTATAAAGACCAAAGAACTGAGAAGGCGAATGCGTGGAAGGAGATAAGTCAAGTTGTAGATTTTATATATGTCTCGCCTAGAACCTTCGCTTAGTACGCCTTTGCCTTCTTCTCCTTTCATGTTTTTCCTGATTTCTTTTGCACACCGACAGCAGGAACAGTATTTTCTACAGCAGAAATTCCCTTCGGTTTATGGCGGACATGATTCGTTATCCTTCGTTATTTTAAACAATAGCCGATTTTATGTAAACTAGCCTTTTCCCCCTGCGGATTTTCCTCATTCATGATCCCCAGATCTCGTACTCGGGTGATCTCGTTCGTGCATTTGTAGATCACAAATTGCAAAAGGCGGTTTCGTCGTAGATTTTGAACGTAATTTTATCGCAGAATTAGACTTTCCGAATTCGCACGTGGTGACAAATTCGCCGCTTCGAATGCGTACAAATATGAAGATATATCTCGAGTATATTAATATACCTGGCAGCCTGCGCGCGCGTGGCGACAAATGTGAAATGAGCTTGGGAAGATCGATTAAGGCAATACGGTATGATAAATATCTTGTTAGACGTTTTTGTGTCTATAACATTGCGTTTTCTGTATATCTTTGTATAACTTCTTACAGCGCTATATCAGCATATAGCGCTTTCTGCGCTTGTTGTAGGTGGTTAAAACAACGATTCCCTATGCAGAAATAATAAATTTTTAAATCGATGACTGGTCACTTTGACACTAGAACAATTTGAGTTATGCGGAATCGCTTATCGCCTTGTTAAAAATCAGCACTCGACAGAAAATTTTTCTTTTACGTGAGAGTCAGAGATCTGTAAAGTCAAGGTCTACAAATACCAATTGCTTGATATTCTAATCTAGCTTCCTAAGAAAGTGCGAGGATTATTCACTTTAAAACGTATCTTGTTTGCTTTGATGGTTTGAGCGCGTGTCTTATGCACTAGTCAATTGAAACCCCCGGGACTATGCGTGGTTTTAACGGGACTTTGCCGGGGAAATACAAGGTTTCAACAAACGTCGCTCTTTTGGTAGCCGGGATTTTAACACTGACCACCGACACGAAAAAGTGGCGATGGTGTAGTGGCCGGTATTTAACACTCGTATAGAGTCTGGGAACTAATCGATTTTGGATGATCAGATGCTTCAGACGTAAAAGCTGACGAAAAAAGAAATCCTACTATTAAATTCAAACTTTTGTTATGCTTTTGACAATTATACTATTATTGTTGGTTTCACATTCGATGTGTCGGTTTGAAAGATCCACCAAAGGGTCATGTGCAAGCCTATGTTTTGAAAGAACAGTTATTAAAAGGCGAAATGAGCAAAACAAATAGAAAGCCTTATCGTCATTTGTTGTGTTCTTTTTGTTGTAAGAATATTAAACTTATAAATGTTTTCTTATTGAAAACTTATTGAAAACTGTGAAAATCAGGGAAAACTAAATCTTTAGAGCCGGATATTTTAACAACTGAACGGTATTTTTGAGCCGAGTACATTAACACTCGTGAAATGCGGTTAAAATCCCCGCATAGTCCAGGGGGTCGGGGGTCCGTAGTTTCTATTGACTAGTGCATTATTGGCTATTTCTATAAGATTCGTGAAAATAAGGTCGTAAAAAAAAGTAAGGTCGTGAAAATCTGGAGATTCTTAAAGAAATCCTTGAAAAATCTGGAGATTCGGCATAAAATCTGGAGGTTTTCAGAACTCACCAAAGATCCCAAGTCATCATGTTTCGCGCACTGCACCAATAGCGTAGAGTCTGGCTGCTATTAATAGCTCAAAAAGCGGACAAACAAACCAAATTTGACTCACAAATGATTGCAAATGAGCTATTTCTTCGGTACTGACGTCATCTCGACGGAGCAGTAAAACTTGTTATATTAAAATAGACACCCTAATCCAAAGTGTTTTCCTAATCCTAACCGCCCCGCCTTAAGTGTTTTCCTAACCCTAATTCCCCCCTCCTTCAATTGGTACGCGAAACATAACGATATAGTCATTAGACATTTTGCCAGGCTATTGATTAAAAATTGAATATCAGTATCAATAATTAGGAAAAAATCCACCGAAAACGACAAAAATACTGGAAATATTTCTTTTTTGAAGTGTAAAATCATTGGAAATCGGATGAATGTAACCTTCGATCGGGAGATCTGGGTGTTTGTTAAGAAATCGGGTGACACCCGGCGGAATCGTGTGAGATAGTCTATGTGACGTCTTTTCTGGATTTGTGGCAGAATGTCCGTGTGTCCGCGCGTGTGCAGACAATTTTATTGAGAAGAGGCTGAGTACAAGTGTAGCAATCATGGCGGACGAATATTCACGAAGTTTGTTTTTTATATGTAAGGTTAAAATTATTTCTATGGATTAATAAGAACTTTTGTGATTATGGAATTGTTTACAATCGAAAGGTTTGTTGGAGATACTCTGTCGACAGTGGATACATCGGCGAAAGAGTCGCAGAGACTAGCCGATTTACTAAAGGAAGCCAAAGGAAGAAAGCGGTTGAGAGAAATTTTAGAACACGCCAATAAAGATGCTCTACCGTTGGATTCCTCTAAAAGAAAGAAAAAAAAAGAAAAAGTCAAGAGAGAAGAAAGCCTGGAACACCAAAGAGAAGAAGGTGAGGCAGGCGGTGATGCTGAGTGCATTATTATTGGCCTCGAGGAAAAAGATTCGGAAAATGTCCATTCACTTCCATCAGTTTCATGTACTGTGCATGCCAATAGTCTCGATAATGAAATGAAAGAAAACAGTGTCAGTGAAGTAGTCTCTACCCCGAAGAGCTTGGCTGATCAGGAGGGTCGCACAAAAGATGTAGAAAGCCGAGAAAAGTTACAACCTCGCGAAGAAATAACTATAATCGGAGGACAAGCAAGAAAACAGACCCCCAAACCAGTGCGAAGGATTCTACCAAAGTGGCTCGCTAGTCCACATTTCTTCTCTAATGATGTTCAACACAATCTGTTACCAGTCGATGGACTGGAATGTCTGGATAAGGAATTGATTAAGAAACTTAAAAAGCAAGATATTTTACACTTCTTTCCTGTCCAACAAGTGATCATTGCAGAGGTCTTGTCATGTTGGGAGGAAAGAATTCCTTTTGGCAAAGGAGGTTTCTTCCCACCAGATTTATGTGTGTGTGCTCCTACGGGCAGTGGGAAGACTTTGGCTTATGTGCTACCTGTGTTACAGTTACTCCAGTCATGTGTCATCCGAAGGCTTGAAGCATTGGTGATTGTTCCTACCAAAGATTTAGCAACCCAAGTGTGGAGTATTTTCAATGTATACATGCAGGCGACCAATATGAAAGTTGGTCTTGCCAATGGCCTGAAAAGCTTGCAACGAGAACAAGAACAGCTTGGCATGAAAAGGTAACTAAAGGTTTTCTGAAATTAACCCTTCAATTCCCATGTGTACCACTGTATGGGCTTTGTCTTTGAGTAAGATCACAGCTCAAAGAAGATTGCCTCTGATTGGCTGAACCAATATCTTGGTTGTCTTGGTACCGTAACCCTAGCCCTAACCCCGGTAGTCTTGGTAGTCGTGGTAGTCGTGGTAGTCGTGGTAGTCTTGGTAGTCTAGCACAAATATGATTGGATGACTACCATGACTACCAGGCAATTAGGCTCAACCAATAAAATCATAGCTTCTTAAAGCTGCGAGTCTTATGTTGTCTTTTGCTGAGTACTATATTGTAAATTTTCTGCATTACTACAGTTCTACTCAGTTTCACTTCTATAGTACTAGTCACTTATCTAAACCTTAGGAAACTCTATGCAAAATGTTGGAACAAAGTCACTTATATATGCAAAGCAAATGCTTGAAAATTTCATTTTAAAACCAGATATAGCTTGACTTCACCTACATGTAATTCTTCAAGTAAAATGTGTCATAAACATATTCACTTATTTATATTATATTCACTTTTTAATACTTTATAGTGATGTTGGTTATTCAAGTCATGTCAATATATTAGTGGCAACACCTGGACGTTTGGTCGAGCATATTTCATCTTCGGTGGGATTTACCCTCCAGTTTCTCAGGTTCTTTGTGATTGATGAAGCAGACAGACTCCTTGCTGAACCTTACTTTGGATGGCTGAACAAGGTGAACAATTCCGTCTATTCATTGTCGACCACTAACAGGGAAGACTACAGGTTAGAGTTTATATAAATGTGCTGTCGTGCATAGGCAGTATAGAAATACAAATTGAATACTCTAGAAGGTTGGTGTACTGCAGAAATAATGCATAGCAGGTCTAATTCGTCAGAGAGTGAAACGTAAAGTGAAGTGAAAAATGAGTAAAATGTTTATAATATGTAAAATAATTATGTGGCAAAAAATAAACCAATCTAGTAACAAACAAATAATGATATGTAAAAATAGGAAAGTCGTTTACTATTGTTAATGTCAATCAGCAAAAGAAGAGGTGCATGTAAAACAATGCCGAATACGGTAACGAGAAAAGAACCAGTGATATAACAATGGGGACAGGAACAAGAAAAGGTACCTGGTGGAGCTGGTGAGTTTTGTCTGAGGGTTCCATGTGGAAAAACTATCACAGTGTCTCAGATTATCCAGAAGGGAATTCCACAAGATTACTGTACCTCAAATTATAGTGTTGTACTTCTGACCATTTGCTGCCAGACAATCTAAGGTTACATCTTGGTGTATATTTTAAGTTGTTAAATCAGCAATATATTAAAGTAGAACTTTGAATAAATCCTGTCTTTCACAGGAAGTCAGTGTAGGTAAACAAAATGGGAGTAATATATTCACATGTTCAAGTTCATGTTACTACAGTACATGCAAGCAGCATCATTTTGAACATTCTGAACGTGGTTGATAAGGTATTTGCAGACGATAATGTATTTTGAGAGTTCAGCCATATTATTATGTGACTGAATATTATTATGCGACTGAATGTTTCTCAGACAATAGAAGCAGGATTTGAAGACATTAATTACATATTGTTCCATGTCCAATGATGAATCAAATAAAATGCCAAGGTTTCTGACAAGAGATGATTGTCGAACTAAGTGGTATTACAGTGCTTTGCAGCTAAATATTGACCATCTTTGTTACCACTGGAAGCAGATTGTTAAAACATTATTTTAGAACTTAGGGATCGAGAATGCACAACTTAACATTCTGCGACTGGCTTCAAGTAAGGATGATTAGTTTTCAATGTATATTTGGCTGATGAGGTATTGAAAAAAAAATCCCGAATACCGATACCAGAAAAAAAATATGTTATTTTCCGCCAAACGACAAAAATGTCGCGGGTTTTCAAAAAAAGTTCGCATTTTTTCGTAGTGTAAATCTGGCTTTATTTCTGATAATACAACCTTTTTTGCAGCCAGATAAAACCCGTTTACAAAAGCAATGTTTTTTTGTATAACATGCAATTAAGATAAAAATACTAACAATACAAAACTAAAATCACAGGAGTCTGATGTTTTGGTTCACAGGAGTCTGATGTTTTGGTTCACAGGAGAGCATAATCATAATCATAAGGACAAGACAAAAGGCAAAACAAAGGAATGAAGTCAAGCCTGCGACATAAAGATGGACATAATCATAATCATAAGAAACATAAGCCAAGCATAAGAAACACAAGGCAAGAGCAAAACAAAAGAGGAAACAAAGAAAAATTCTCGTTGTTTTGTCTTGGTACAGTGTACGTCCCAGAGGAAAAGTCATGCTTTGTTTTCGTTGCTTATGCTTATGTCGCTCGTGTGAACCAGGCTTAACGTAATACGAGTCCATTTTAAGGACAATTTTTAAGGGAACTTGTTATCGCAATACCGAGATACGACGTTTTTAATAACTGAAACGCGATACTGTAGTAACGTACCGATAATACCGAAATGTTACCGATAATATAGAATATTTCGATATCGATATATCGATTTTTGAAAATGAAATGCCGAGTAATCGGTATTTGAAAAAACCCGATAATTATCGATATATCGATATACCGTATCAGTCTAATGTATACATTTGATCATATTAACATGGAACTGCGCAATATAACAATTAAATAGTATTACTAAAATGAGTTGTCACTATGAATTGATTAGTGACTGTACGGAACTGATCAACGAGAACTCTTCAGATCTATTGAGAGATTGTTTCAAGGAATGTACAGTACAGAATATCAATAAGTCATGTGACTGCTGACTTATTAGCAAATTGCTTGGCAGACTATTTTGACAAAAAATGCTGTTATAAAGGATGGGCTCTCGTTGAAATGCTCTGGCACCTGATTCCACTTTTCCTCAGTGTAATAGATAGGAACTGTTAGTTAACCCGTTATGCCCAGTGGTAAACAGCACCTAAGGCCCGTTTTAAGCCCCTAAGTGACCACGGTCACTCCAATATGGTCGCTGCGAAATATTTCCGGCTTCATAGTTACTGTAATGGAGCCGTAGTTGTCACCTACAGTGAAACTATATAGCGTGGTCCGTTCAAGATGGCCGCCGCGAAATATTCCGGGCTTCATTTTTTCGCAGTATTCAAGCAATATAGTTGCTCAATCCAGTCTTTATTTAGAGATCAGTGGATATAAGGAATGTTTGGAGACCAATGAAGGATAATATATATGTATAGACCGTAGAAACATGTGTGTACTGTAGACACACGCGCTAGGTGCATCTAAATATCAGAGAGCGTCTGCACGCAGGCTGTCGTAATTACGAAATGGTTCATGGTTTAGTGTACTCTGTCGAAATATGGATGCAATCCGGAAGTTGGGTGAGGAGGAAGAAAGCGTAAAGACCCGTTTAAACGGATCCAACATTGTTGTCCTCACAATGTTGGGTGACTGTTGGATGATATTGGACTGAGTATTCAAACGGATGCAACAACATGCAACAAAGGTCCAACTTGTTGCACAGAAATTGAAGTAAAAAATAATTGTAATCTCATGAGTTTTACTTTATCTCGCTAACGCTGACTTCCAACCTTTCCGCTATCTCTTTGTAAGCTTTTTCTCTCTTATCTCTTATGTGGTATTCTTTGCAGTAAACATACCATGTGCAAACCTGTTCTTCAAACATTTGAATAAGCTCGTCGATTTCCGATTCAGACCACTTTCTTGATTTTGGTTTTCCGGCTTCAACAGCGGCCTTCCTCTTTCTACTTGAAGTAGCTTTACTTCGGTCTTCTTCCTCGAAAATCTCGAGGTCCCTCTATTTATTTAAGCAATTTTTTTATTTATGCAATTTTTTCCAGCAAGTCAATGTACAACACCAAATAAGTACACTAAATAATAAATTTAAGATTGTAAACCTCGAACTTGTTTTTACAAATGTGACAATCCATTAATCAAAATTTGCAGCCTTAAATTCATTATTTCATTTCAATATTACACCCTATTTCCTAACTCAAAATGACTTTCAGACCGCTTGGAATCCGGTCGGGATTAGCACCCTCGCCCCAGGGCCTTCGGGCGAGGGGATTAACGTAAAACAATAGATTTTGTGCACAGTTAGGTACCATCCAACATAAACTGTAGCTCATTCGTTAACCGCGCTTTGAAGTTTTCCGAGTTTCCAGACCATATAGGTAAGGTAAGGTAAAGACTTTATTTACAGAGGGTAAACACTAAATAGCCAAAGGCTAATAAACTTGTGGCCCTCTATGAAGCTAGAATTACAAATGAGTTCAATAGATGAAACTATATACATTGCAATAGATAAGAATACATATAAAACTAAACTATAAAATTATTTAAAATTTTATAATAAAACTATAAATTTCTGTTGATTAAAAATTTCATTCCATAAAGCATGCTTGAAGGAGTACAACGAGTCTCTTTTTCTTAAAAATAGGGGTGAACTGTTCCATACTTGACAAGTAGTTGTAGTAAATGTTCTTGCTCCTTCAGTCTGACGGGTAAATCTTGGACAGACTAAATTATAATTAGAGTGTCCAGTTTGCCTATTATGAAAGTCACTACTGCAGTAGTTCATTAAGATAAGAAGGCAAAGTACTGTACCGCGTGATGGCAGCCATTTCAAACGAATAAACAGCGGAACTGACGGTGTCTGAGGATGCACATCAAGAATCATTCTTGCTGCTCTCTTTTGTAGCTTCAAAACCCTCCCCAAGGATTTTTTTGTCACAGCTGGTCCAGATGACGCTTACATAGTTCAAGATTGGCCTTATTGTTGCATTATAATAAAGCAATCTCTGTTTATGTGGCAAATAGTTCTTGATTTTCTTCAACACTCCGATACGTTGGGATATTTTCTTGCAAATATTATCCACATGCTGAGAAAAAGACAGTTCTTCGTCAATCTCGAGGCCCCATAACTTTACACTGGTGACGTTTAATAGCATTACAACTAATCTCCGATACCGTATCCATCTTGATACTTTATCTATACCGATACTTTATCCATACCGTATCCATTTTCTCGTTTAAAGTAAAGATGAGCCGATTAATCGGCCAATTTAAAATAATCGGTAATCGGCCGATTATTGCATAATAATCGGCAAAATAATCGATGCATTAAAGTTCGCGAACGATATGCCGCGAGTCCGTAAATTCAGAAGCATGAACACAATAGTCTTTATTTCACAATGAAATCCGACAGTCTAGCTCGTCCCAATCATAAAGGTTACAATTTTTAATCCACATAAAGACCTATGGTCTTGCTTCAATAAGATCGTTGGGTCAAGCGACATCACTTCAAAAGGCAGCCGCGATAATATTTTGTTTTTGTATCACAATTTGCCAAAATTGAACTTTGAGTATTGATCAGTTTAATGATTTTGTAATGTGGGTGTTAGAATTATGTTTGATGTGTTTAATAAACTAATAACATAACAATTGTTGTATCTTGCAATTCTTCTGTGATAGCGTAGCGCATATAGTTGCTATTTATAAAACCAAAAGCCGGCCAAATAAACCGAAATTGATTCTCAAGGATTCCACATGAACATTTTTCTGTTGTTTGGGAGCAAGAATTAATAGAAAATATGGAGAAACATGAATCTTGACGTCATTTGTGCGCAGCGCTATTGCTTTTTCGGGGTATTTCCGATCGTTTAAACAACCAAAACTTGCACAATGATCACCACGAGCCATTTCTGTTATATTTCGAAAATGTTGTTCGTCCCTAGCAATCCCATAAAACATTGCGATACTGCGCGGAGACTGGTAACCGGAAACATATCTCTAATTGGCATATACCGATTAATCGGCCGATTATTTCGATTAATCGGCCTCCAAATAATCGGCTTCAGTAATCGGCTATTTTCGTAATCGGCTCATCTCTAGTTTAAAGGTAGTTTATTTGACTTTGCCTAGTCCATATCTCGATTGACTATATATGATGAAAGGCATACACATACGTTTTATTTGAAGGGTTGACGAAGTGCTAAGTGCTCTTCAACTTCGAATAACCTTCCAGTTACACGTGTTTTCTAATTCACTATTGTTTGTACTTTAGGACGGTGTTTTCCTGTCCTAGGTTCCGTCCACAACTTCTGACGCCTTTCTGGTCAGAGACAATCCAGCGGCCATTGCAAAAGTTGCTGTTTTCTGCCACACTCACTCAGAACCCAGAGAAGCTATCTCCTTTGCAGCTCTACCGACCAAAGTTCTTCACTGTTTCGAAGTCAACAGCAACTGGTTATGAAGGTTCGTCGATATGCATAGCATTGCAAGTATACGCTTTTTATCTATGTCTGAAAGACTGTAAAACCATATTCGTTGTAATTGGTTGTCTCAGATTCACAATTTGACCAATGCTTTGGTCCAATGCTTTCGAGTGCGAAAGAAGCTCTGGTACCCTGGGTACACAAGCAGTAAATGTCATTGAATAAAAATAAATGTCATTTGATAATTTGATTGTAAGTTTTTATCACAAGTAATGTAGTGAATCTCCACACCATCACAGGACACTTTCAGTCAGTTTTTTCTGTAAAATATTGTCAATGCGTATAAAGTCTTGCTTATTCATATGGCATTGAAACAAACATCATCAATGCACCATAAATGTCACTTAAGTGTGAGTTTTTATCCCAGGTAAAGTTAGTGTACTGTACTTGTCTGCACAGCGTCCAAGGACACGTTTGGTCAGTCTTTTATCCATTTAATATTTATACTTTAATATTTATATTTGCACTTCCATTTTAAAAATACTAGGCAAGTGTAATTTTCAAATATCACTCGTAGTGTAAATCCTTAAAGTGCCCCTGTGATCAAATTTTTGGTATCCCGAATTTTTACATATTTGTAAAGAGCATGGTGTTCTTACTTAACTAGCCAAATTTCAAGCAATTGCGAGCATGGGAAGTCGCCTTTATCTCTTGTTTTTATACGAGATTATACGGTGACGTCAAAGACTCAACACGTGGCTAGTTATATATGAATATAAAGCTACTTGGGGAAAACTTTCTATTGTAACTTGTCGTATAATTCGTATAATTTCCATAAAGCTTTGTCACGTGTTGAGTCTTTGACGTCATAATCGCATACTCTGCTGTGGAATCGCGGGCTCGTCTGGAACAAGTTTTGAGCAATGGCGGACAAAATTTGGGCGACTTTGGCGGTTAAATTTCTTGTGATAGAATGTTTGTTGTTCAATTTCTTTGGAAAATGCGAACATTTATTAACATAAAATGATGTTCTGTAACAAAAAATGCCAGGAAACGTAATGTGATATTTCGTCGCAGGGGCACCTTAAGATCGTTTTCACTTGATGTCTTGGCCGCCATGCCCTCATTTTCTATGAGCGATTGTGAACACGGCCTCTGCCTTCATGGACTATTAGCTCATAGGAAACTCTGGCTGATTGTCTAGTTATTGAATAGATATCAAGTAGCGGTGAGTGACGTGATAAGTCCGAGTTATTCCTGAATGCTTACTGTATGTCTCGTTTTTCGAAATAATGTTGAATACATGAACATTAGTTATAGTTTCTACTAAAGCAATTAGATTATTCCCTCTCAATTCCTATGAGGCGATACTTAACTCGGGCTAATTTCGAGCTCATAATCTAATTGGCAATATATTGTTTTTCACATAGGTAAGAGAGAAACAGAGACGAACAGCGAGGAAGGATTTATTTCTATTTCGCAAACACCAGCCACGTTAGAAGAGTCTATGTACATATGCAATACTGGAGGAAAGCCTTTGGTTTTACTTTATCTACTCACAGAACAGAAGATTGATAAAGTTCTTTGCTTTACATCATCAATTGAATCTACACACAGGTACGCGTTGTGCCAATTGTCACGCTTTAAAGCAGGGATGGATTTCATGGGTGGGGGGGGGGGGTGCACACCCCCCTAGCCTTGGCCAGAGGGGGTGCAGGGGGGTGCTATTTTTCATGATAAAGCAAAACAATATTAGAGACAAAATGAGATACAGTAATTTGAGTAATAACATGCATGATGATAAGTGAACTGTGAACAACAATTACAATTCAAATACAGTAGTCAAGCAAGATTAGTGACTAGTGCGACGTGGTTTCTTGTTAAAAATGTAATACACTATTAACTAATAACTATTATATTTATAAACTTCTCCCTGTCCCTCAGTACCTACATGAAGGCTACAACTAGCTACTCAGTAACTAAGTTGTACACTTGTACAGTTGTACTGCAGACTGCATGGAGGCTGTTTTGCCAAATTGCCAGAATAGTGATGGGCGGGCGGCGCGCATGGCCGCCAGAATACTGATGGACGCGTGGTGCGCATGACCGCCAGAATACTGATGGGCGCGCGGCGCGCATGACCGACACAACTCGGCACCACAGCACCCCCCCCCCCCCCATACCAGATCATGCTGGATCCATCCCTGCTTTAAAGTGGCACTACGATGAAAATTCACCCCCGTCATTTAGATTTTCTTTAGCATAGAATAGTATTTCAGGGTCGAAAGTGATCATCGATGTAAAAAAAAACACTAAAAAATGGTATTTTGAAGTAAGTATTTTGAACTCTGAAATCACTATTATTTATGCCACCATTACTAAAAACGTGTTCCAAGTGAGCCCGCAATTTCAAAAGGTAATATTGTTTGTGACGTCAGATTATCAATGCTACGCCTGAATTTCAATCGAGTTTACTTGTTTTGTTGTTTTCTTCGAGAACTAGATGAAATGTTCAGCCTTTCAGACGAAGAATTTGAAAAAACGACCTTGATTTACTTGAAGAATTAGCCATGTGGAGTCTTCGCATTGAGAATCTGACGTCACTTCGTTACGCTGGTCAGGAACATGATCGATTAATGGCGGACGTAACAACTCCAGATTCGGAGTCAAATAAATAATACTTGCCATCGTCGAATCGCAAAACGGTTTCGACCGAGTAATATTTAGAAGCTCTGCTTTATAAATACGTAAAAATGTCGATAGGTAAAAATGTGATCGTAGTGGCACTTTAACATTCCCGTTAGGTGTTACCACACATGCATTCTATAAGCTGGGACACAGGTTTAAATCCTGGGTCGGACCACCACTCAGGGTCTTAAAAATAATTGAGGAGAAAGTGCTGCCTTTGCAACAATACCAGCAAATGGAAAGACTTTCGGTTCTTCTCTGATAACGACCTTAAATCGTAGACCCTCGGAACCCCCATCAATTGGAATTCTAGCCTGTTGGGGTATTCCGTTCACCTAAAAGAGTGATAAACCTACTAAACTAATATACAATTCACGCCAACATAGTTATCTCGTGCCGACAGGGGGGCTGGAGCTTGGCGAGAACTTCGAAGCGACTTGGCCCGGGCCACGGAACCGTGGGAGCACATACGTCACTTCTCGTTCCCGAGGAAAACGACCGCTGACACCGCTTCATGTTATCTTCTTTTATTACGTTGAGTAATATTATTGGTTGGCAAAAATCCAGTTTATTTGGGGTTCCTGTTTATTTGGGGTTCCTGTTTATTTGGGGTTCCTGTTTATTTGGGATTCCTGTTTATTTGGGGTTCCACCTTGCAAGCAGCAATCAATTTGAAATAACCTGAGAACGAGTATGACTATTATGCGGAACCCCCTCGGAACCCCTAGAATTGGGCTTCTGGCCTGTTGGGGTATTCCGTTCACCTAAAAGAGTGATAAATCTAATAAACAAACAATAAACAATAATATACTTAGAAGTGAGAAGAAAGACATCAGTTTTTCTTCGTTTATAAACATTTTCTTGAATGTTTTAAGCGTTACATATATAAGCTTGATTTACGGTTATGGGTTCACAACTTCACATCCAGGCAAGCGGGATAATATTTCTTTATGCATAAGGAAGGAGAACTTCACGTCTTATATATTGGAAAATTGTTATCCCTCTTGCGGAATATCGGCTAACAGTACCATGTTTTCGGCCGGGACATAGCAGTATTCGTTATACAGACTGGGAAATCAGGAACTCGATCGTCATTTGTTGAGTAAGGCGGCTGGCGGAGTAACTCGCCTTCATGTTTAAGCAAACCCTAAGGCCTAAACTGACTTCAAAACCGTAACTGACACTTAAATTGTTCAGGGCATTGTTATAAACCAAGAAAAATAAGAAAAATGTCTTTCTTCTAAGTTAAAGCTCACCTTATATAGTTGTACAGTCGATCGAATATACGGTCATCTTTAGCTGCGTTTAACCCTTTCATTCGCGTCTTCCCAATACGTTTCCCCTTGACGAGCAAATTCGTCTGGTATTAGCCAGAGCAAATGAAGTTGTCCCACGAGAACAACGCGAAAAATGGTTAGTCAATAGTGCATGTATAAGCCTTTCATTCGCGGCTTGCCCACACATTTTCCCGAGCAAAATCATCCGGCGGGTGTAGTAGTAATAATAATAATAATAATAATAATAATAATAATAATAATAATAATAATAATATTTAATCAGGATACCCACGTCACCGGAGTGTTTTTCAGTGGGGTCCTGTAGTACTTCACAAGATTACATTACATACATTATATTACATTACAGGTAACCTATTCAACCTAACCTTGTTAGTGCAGGTAACCTAATCGCTTCTAATACTAGTAAAATTCTTAAAACTATTTAATTAAAGTATTTAATTTTTACTTTAATTTAATTAATCCTAGGACCCCAATAATTGGCGAACGCTGTTGCGGCCACCCTGCCACTTTCATTATGCACTATATATACAGTTGGCGAAGCATAATAAATAAATAAATAAAAATAGTAATTAAGTGTAATATATTTGATGGTTGAGTGATCTTATAGCCACTGAGGTTAGGTTATTGTGCGAGTGTGTGGTAGTGTGACGGCGTTCTATGGAGGTGTGTATTTCTCGGTCAGTATTCGTTTTCCTCCATTTTTTAGACTGTACCTGTTGGTAAAACTTTTTGGTGGAGTTGCCGTGATGGAGTTCTCCTCCACGCTTAGTGCCGCGCAACGCAAAACCATTTTACAAAAGTTTAGCGTCGGCCAAACACAACTTATTATCTGCTCGGACGCTATGGCTCGTGGTTTAGATCTTCATGGTGTACAATACGTTGTTAGTTATGACCCTCCTGTGTCTTCCAAGACCTACATTCACAGAGTTGGACGAACGGCAAGAGCTGGGAAGACAGGTATTTTTAAATCGAGCATTTGTTCAGTTGTAAACTCGAAAGTGTTTTCTATTTAACAATTGGACAAAGAGACTGAGTTTTCTACGAGTCGATAGACATAGTTTATTTCACTCAAGAAAATTATACAGTCATTAGTAAATATATTAATTACATAAACTTAAGAGTGTAGCCATCTGAAATAACCATTTAAGGCTAATCTAGTCAGATGGCTTGTAAAGAAATTAAATATCAGAGTAAATTTACAGCAGACAGAATTAAATTATTTCCTAGTATAACATAACAAACATATATTTATAACACAAGACATGAGTCAAAAAAAATAAACACAACAAAATTAGAAATCATTATATATGAATCTTGGACATGATGATCACAGAGCTACTTTAATATCATCATTCATAACATAAGTCAACTGGCAGTAGGTCTTTGCTATACTATAACATGAAAGTGCCAGTATATAGTTTAACAATATCAGGAAATTTTAGTAAATTAAGTGTTTTGAATAATGGAGAAGCATGTGCCCGATAATCAGAGAACGTTATTACACGTACTGCTCTCTTTTGTAAAATTATTAGAGACTTATTCGATAGTCCACGAGGCGCCGCCGAGTTGACTATTTCTCATAGAAAGAATAAATATGAAAGCTGCTAAGTTCTCAAAAGAACTGGATATAATATGAAAAGGAGAAATACGAGAACTTCAATGTGTCGAAAAATACTTAAGTAAGAGTTCTTACGTATATTATGTATGAACGATGTTTCGGACCTGAAGAAGGACACATCGTCCGAAACATCGTCCATGAATACACGTCAGTACTCTTACTTAAGTATTTTTCGACACATTAAAGTTCTCTTATTTCTCTTTTTCATATTATCCCAATAAAGCATATAAGTAATAGTAAGAAGTATAAGGAAATTTAGTGTAAATTCTCAGTACTCACTAACTACTCGTCATTTGTCAACGAGAATTTACTCAAAACTCGTTGCACTGCGAGAGGATACGACTCAAATACCTATTTATGTTCCGACCCATGCGCATTGCGCATTGCCCATTCTAAATCTTGTGCTTGATTTAGAACTTGTCGTTGCTGAAACTCCCTATAGACCTATTTCATAATGGCGGTTAGTCTAAATATTATTTTATATGTATGCAATAAAGCCTTTCTGGCCTCGTTACAAACTAGCAAAGATTCTTTGGAATTAAAGACACATGAACGAGATCAGAAAGGCTAATTTAAACGAATATAAAATAATATTTAATTTGGATGCCATTATGAAAGAGGTCTACAGTCAACTTAGTTGCGCCTGGTTTACTATCTATATACTATACAAGTTTTCTTTGAAACCTTACCCGCCACGATTAGCTTAGCTATTTGCGGATGGCGAGAATTGTTACTCTCTAACAATAAAATATAACAATAAAATTTTGATTGATTGGTTGATTGATTGATGATTGATTGATTGTTTGATTGATTGATTGATTGATTATCTGTTCCAGACATTCCAAGATTGTGTTTTGTTCACTTTTAGGAAATGCTATCACTCTGTTACACGACAACGAAGTTTTTCACTTCAAGAAACTGTTGAAATCGTTGGACAAATCTAAAATTCCTAAACATACAGTTAAGGACAGTGCTCTTGAACCGCTAATGGAAAGGTACGAACAAGCATTGGAGAAACTAAAAACTGAAGTTAACGCCGACAAAAGACGGCAGCAGCGGACAGGAAGCAAACCTCGCCGCGATTCAAAATGATTTCATAATTCAATTATATTATTTATAAGGAAAATAGTTGAAAAGTGAAATATTTCTTTGATTTGATCTTTTTTAAATGGCTAATGAATGTGACGTTTCTGCTTTCTTTCTTCTTGCTTTCCGTGAGAAAAGAACCCTTACAGACGAGCAAGTTTTTCTATGACAAGTTTTATTTGCTCGTGTGTATACGAAAAAGCTAGCAGCCTAGCTATTCAACAAGTGCCCTTGTCATAGAAAAACTTGACAAAGTACAAAACTTGTTCGTCTGTACGGTCAACAAAGAAAACTTGACAAGTTTTTGAGAAACTGCATGCCGGTGGTCAGCGGTCTATTGTTGTTGCGCATGCTTGTAGACGCTTTTTTGTCGTGGTCCGCTGTACAATTGTATTGCTGGCTGATAACCGCAATTGTCAAAGAAAACTTGTTGGCTGTACACACGAGCAAATAACACTTGTCAAAGAAAAACTTGTCAAAGAAAACTTGTACGTACACACGAGCAATGAGCAAATAAAACTTGTCATAGAAAACTTGTCATAGAAAAACTTGCTCGTTTGTAAGGGGCTTAAAAGTTGATAGAATCTCTAATTTAGCGTTCAAGTAAACCATCAATGTTTGAATTAAGTCGAATTTCTCTCCCAGCAGAATATTCCATCTGGTCTGACGTTAGCATTTCGCAAAAATAAGTACAGTATAGATAAAATATGACCGACCGATCTTTATCTGATATACAAACTCGAGCCGAAGGCGAGCGATGAACGACCACTCTCGTAAGCGATCATCTCCCTTAAGCGACCCCCTCTACAAATTCCCATTTTATTTCTTAGTCAAACACTGTATTTAGTATCTCCCGTAAGCGACCGCGACCACTTTTTTTTTATTCCCTTTTGGCTTTTCTAATTATTTTTCTATAACTCTCGTAAGCAACCACCAGAGATCGATGACAGACCTATGACAGATCAGATAACGACAACAATCTTGGCTTTATTAGTTTATATTTTATTTTAATATTTAATATAATTTTGCAATTTCCGCTATAGTTGCTATAATTTCTGCTATCATCACATATGCTTGTTCACGAAGCAATCCTCCTTTTTGAACTAGTGTATAAACTATATGGTAGATATAGATATTTTACTGTCCCCACAAAGGCCACAATAAATATATTTACATGGGATCTCTAGACCATATCCAGCGCCAACCTCGTACCCAGGGTCTTATCTCCGCCACGCCCCCCCCCCCCCCCCCCCCCCCCATCCAGCGCCACGATTTACTCACTTTCCAATGATAACGACTTTGCCTTTGTTTGTACTTCGTTTCGAAAATTTGCTCACATGCCTTGCCATCAAAGGAATATGTCCAACTATTTCATCGTGTTCACTGACGGTATTAGAATGATAGTGGGATGTTGTTCCATTCGACGTCTGGCTGTGCTGTTTGTCTTGTGTTAACCAACATTGGTTAGAAACAATGTTTCCTAGTTTGCCCACGTATTTACGTCTTTACGTTTGGCCTGACAACCGCAGCAGCATTTGAATCTTTTTCACTCTGGCTCTCGCTTCAGATTTTGTGAAATATGTGAATATTATTATCACTTCCGGTATAAAACTGAATTACAATAGTATTGGGCCACTGTGGTGAATATTCTCGTAAGCGACCATCTCTCGTAAGCGATCACTTACCCCCGTCCCGAGGTGGTCGCTTACGAGAGAGCCAACTGTATTTTATATGGCTTTTCAAATGAATACACATATACTGTATATATATATATATATATATATATATATATATATATATATATATATATATATATATATATATATATATATATATATATATTCATATCTATCTACTATCTTGAAGATACAATTAACTAATTAAGGTGATTCCTCAGTTTTACATTGTGCACATTTACTGCGCACATCCAATAATCAGTGTTTTTATGGCCATTATGCAACACTTTCAAAACATTCCTACCATATTAGGACAATTTAGTGTCAAATCTAACAATGGCCGCTTATGTACTGGTATCGATTGTGCCGTGGCGTCAGACAGCGCTTCTGCACAGAACGTCTTTTGATTTGGAGTTTTCATTTTCAGTTTTGCAAGAAACGTCCAAACAGCCAAAGTGATAAGAAGGATTGCTTACCTTTCTTGTGTTCCGAAGAACCTAACTGTGAACGAACCATTCGGAGGGAAGAGTTATTAAGGGACTACATCATTTTTTCCGAGAACGGTTAAACAAGTCTAGCTAGGGCTCCCTTTTCCAATAAGTTTGTAAACTACATGATAATGCAGGTTTAAGGCCATAGTTCTTAAAGAAGGTCGGTGACCATAATTTTTTCCTTAATAATTATTTTCTCTAACTTAAGGTGCCCTCACACCATAGCGTATGCTGAAACCTATGAGTTGCGTGTAAAAAATATTGTTATACGCACCAAACGCAACCCAAATCAACAATTATGTCAATTTCTAACCGATTGAACCTACGGGTTGCGTGTGAGTTGCGTGTGGGTTGCGAACTGAACTTATGATCCCCCAATATCTGCGATCACCTGCGTACGAGTTGCGTGCGAGTTGCGTGTGAGTTGCGTGCAGAACTTACAAGTTGCGTTGGACCTGCGTGCTAGTTGCGTGGTAGTTGCGAATATCGGTGCCGATTCAGTATTTTCGTCAGTACTGATTTGGTCATCGACCAAAGAAATCAGATAAAAGAAATCAGATAAAAGTGACCCCAAAAGTGATGTCAAAACTACTGAAACAGCTTCCCGTGGCCGTGGCCGAAGAAAAGCAGCAAGAGGAATAGGTGTGCCGCCTGTTGATGCCGCCCCTACCCTCCCCGAGCCAGGTCCAGGTCTCCAACTCCTCCTCCTAGAGAACCATTGACTCGTGACTCCTCCAATTCATCACAGCATTCAAATAATGCAGCAGTCATTGCTTCTGATGAACATGGCTCTGGTTCTCGACCCAAATCCAAGAAGAAGAAGGTGACCAACCCCACCATCAGCGAGGCTAGAGAGATTGTGATGGTTGAGTGGCTGAGGGAGAACCCAATGGTGTGGAATCAAAACTCAACGCCTACAAAGACACTGGCAAGAGGCTGAAGAGGTGGGAAGATCAGGCCCAGGTGCTGGACCCCTCGCACGATGAGATCAAAGATGGCGCGGTTCTTGCGTGACATCCATGTGAAGCTTGACAAAGAATCAAAGAGCGGTGCTGGTGCCAGGGAGCGACTTCACTGACCGAGAGGGAGACGTGGATCAATACCCAATTCACCATCCTGAAGGGCATCATTCGGCACCGCCGTCATGAGCCCCTCGTCAGTGTCCGGACAGCTCTCCACAACACCGGAGGAGACCTCACGGCTGCCGAGGCTGCGTGCGCCGAAGAAGCTGCAGATGGAGCCCCCGGTGATACCACCCCTGACCTGGAACTCCCGTGCACGTCCAGGGTGGCAACCAAGCGCAGCCTCGACGCCGCAGACAGGTATGCATATCAAACCTTAATTGTACATATTGTCTATATATTTTACTAGTTCTATGGATATTTATACTATGTATACTTTATCTGAAATAAATGAATATTATATTATATTATTATTATTACAGGGCAGCTGTAGAATCCCTCCAGAAGAAGGTCACGGACTCCACTGACCTGAAGGAGCTCGCAGCCAAGCCAAAGGACCAGCCCACCAGCGAGAGAGAGGTGTTTGGACAGTATGTCCACAACAGCCTCCTCACCATGTCTAAGGCCCGCTTCAAGAAGACCAGGCTGGTGATTAACAAGCTGCTCACACAGTTCATGGAGGAAGATGCTGCCGAGTCGGAGGAGGAGGTACATGACATGCAGTGGAGGTCTGATCGCCCACCCGCTCACCAGGGAGCCAGCACCAACATACCAGGTCGGCCGATGTCCACACAAGCTCCCGGATCCTTTGGTGCGTGTGTGTACCCTAACTACCACCACAAGACAGTGTCTGGGACACCATGAGCACTGACTACATGAGCAGCTATTATGCACAGCCAGTCTTCCCACAGCAGCAACAGCAGCAGCTACAGCAGCTACAGCATAAACAGCAGCGGCAACAGCAACAGCAGCTACAACAGCAGCAGCTACAGTGCAAGCAGCAGCAGACAGACACCAGCCTGTGCAACCTCTCCAACATGTCCTCACTCCTCGGAGGGTCTCAAGCTCCGAGTCCAGCTTCTAAGGATCAGGAGGATGGTGATATGCTGGACACTCCAGTAAAAAGGCACCAGTTACACCGAACTAGGACTGCTTTAGGATTCAGGACTGCTTGCTCTAGGAGTACTTAGTGTTTTAGGACTGCTTTAGTTTTCTACTTGTGTGTTTTTTGGCAGTGTTGTGTTATGTTGTGTTATGTTGTGTTCTGTTGTGTTATGTTGAAGTTGATGATATAAATAAAAAGTTATAACATGTTTAAATTATGTGTGTGTGTTTGACATTTACTTTCATATCATTCTCATTTAAAAAAATTCACATTTACTTATATAAATTACATATCATTATCAGGTCTAAGTCAAGCCCATAAAGACAAAAACACAGATTAACAATTGTGACAGATTTATTATGGAACAACAATACAGTATATACATCAATCTCACAACAACAACAATCACTACAACAACACAGGTTCCTCTAGATCATGCTGTTTTGCCAGGGAACAGCACCTGCCTCTGAGTTGACCCAGTGCTTGAGGAGGTTCCTCTGCTTCTTTCCTTTCTTTGTTGCAGTGTTTGGCGCAACAACTACCTGGGTGTCCAGCATATCCCTTCCATCTCTCCAGGCTCCAGCGATGATGACACCGTTGTTCTCCACACGGTCGAGCTGCTGATTCTGTAGACCAGGGTAGCGTATCCTCATGATATTGTGCAGGCAAATGCAGGTTTTGGTTACGAGCTTGACATTTTCTGGAAGATACTGCATGGTGCCAAGCATAACCTGGAATCGGTTGGCTAGGATGCCAAATGCATTTTCCACAACCCTCCTGGCACGGGAATGCAGGTAATTGAAGATCCTGTGGTTATCATCCAGACCACGGAGTCCGTAGGGCTTCATCAGGGTCTCTCTGAGGGCGAATGCATCGTCTCCGATGAAGTAGTAGGGTACATCCTGGGTGTCATTGGGTAGAGGATCTGGTCTTGGAAATCCGATGTTATCCCCTTCCGCATATTCCTTCAGCTCGCAGTTGTTGTAGATTTGGACGTCTGATGAAGAACCTAGACCACCCAAGTCTGCCCAGATGAATTTGTAATCAGCATCTACGAGGGCCAGGAGCACCACAGAGTAGAACCCCTTGTAGTTGTAATACACGGATCCACTGTTGGGGGGACACCTGCATGCCACGTGCTTCCCATCTACTTAATGAAGTTGTCTGATATGGCACGCCATCCCTCAGGAGTGGTGGGGCAGGTCATCACCTCGTCCAGGTACTCATCAATGATGGCTTGGCAGACCTCACGGACCACGACTGAGATGGTGTTGTCTGGTACCCTCCATCCGTACTGCATGTCGGAGTACTTGGTACCCGAGGCCAGGTTGCCGCAAAGTGACTGCCAGCTTCAGGCCAGGGTCCAGGGGCAACATGTACTTGGTGTTTTGCTTGGTGATGCGAGGACCAACTCCGTAGCAGCTCATCGCACATCTCGGGGGGCATCCTCATGAAGTTCCTGAATGCACCTTGGTCCTCGTTCCGGAGCTCCACCAGAAGCTGGTCGTAGAGACCAAAGTCAAGGCGCCTGCTAATCCATGGTCTAACCCACACTCTTCTTCTTCTTCTTCTCCCTCTTCTGTTTATTCTATTCTGTATGTGTTGGATTGCTAAATTGACCAGATTAAACTGATGTCCAATAACAGCAAGAGGTAGCTCCATGTTGTCACCTCGGAGGTCCACCAACAACTCACACCGATCTAGAAAAGGCCCACTATTTATACCATTTCTCAACACGCATGTAGTACGCAACTAACACGCAACTCACAAGCAACTAATAGGTTGGATACGCTGGGAATAAGAACAATAGGTTGGGGGTTCGCTACACACGCAACAGGATCGCAACATGATCGCAACAGGTACGCAACACATTCGCAACATGTACGCTACCAAAACCTGGCCAGATACCTCAAATTTGGACCTGCGATCACCTGCGTTCATAACTTATGAGTTGCGTACCTGTTGCGATCGTGTTGCGTGCGTAGCGTACCTGTTGCATATAAATTGATCGCAGGCATTCGCAGAGAATTATTGAACATGTTCAAAATTTCTGAACTTACTCTAACGTGTGTCTGCGATCACCTGCGTGCTTGTTGCGTACTTCAAACCTATAAAACCTATTAGTTGCGTGTGAGTTGCGTTCGGAATTTATGACCACTATTTTTTATTCGCACCATACGCAACTGGTGATCGCTATGGTGTGAGGGCACCTTTAGAGAAAAATCATTTCTACAACTTTTGATGAATGTTTCTTCAAATAACATGTCAAAGAATATGGGAAACGACCATTCTTTATCATAATAAACCCTGTTAGCTTATTCTTTTTCCCTAAAATACCATGTTTTCTTGTATAAAATTACTAGTTGCGAAAAATAAAAATATATCTTTAATAAAAATATAAGGTTCAAGAAAAAGTTGTGCAATGCGGTTTTTACTCAACTCGTAAATTGGTCACAATGACGTCACCATACTGAGTAAGAGGTGATCTGCGATATGCCATATCTTCTAAACAAGGTCGGTGACCCCAACTTTTTTTTTGGTTTTAATATAAGTATGTCAATAACATTAAGACTGGGAAGTTTCAGCAAATTTTCATTTCGGAAAGAATTACTGAGGAATTACCTTAAAGGACATTGGCAACAAAAATTAAGTTTGTCTAATATGAAAGAACTCGTAAAATGATAGAGTAACATATTTTACAACTTTTCCGTATTTTACTTCGTTTTTGAAATATTTCAGTTTGTTTGATATGTAAATGAGATGGTCTCTGACGTCAGGTGTTGGGTAGAGAAGTTTCGCACATTAGAATATTAGTTCCATCTTCAAGTTTGTTTCACAAATTTACTTGAAAATGTGCGTATAATAACTCCTAATGATAATGAACGCTGTAAACTTAGCAATCACTGAGATGTAAGACCTTTTTTAATGTGTGAAAATTCCCTACCCAACACCTGACGTCAGAGACCATCTCATTTACATATCAAACAAACTGAAATATTTCACAAACGAAGTAAAATATGGGAAAGTTGTAAAATATGTTACTCTATCATTTTACGAGTTCTTTCATATAATAGACAAACTTAATTTTTGTTGCCAATGTCCTTTAAGCTGTTTTATCTGAGGAAATCGAAGGAAAAGTTTATGTAAATCAGGATGAATCGTTATCCGATTTGAAACCTCCGTCGTGCCACTGATTTCCTTTGTTTTTCTTCATGAATTGTTAATGAATTTGATAATCCTTTCTAGAACATCAACGCAAAGCTCAAATCCTAAAATATTTTGCCATTCAACTATTCACTTCATGTAGAAACTGGTTGAATAACCCTTCCTTGGCTTTCGGGGACATTTAATCACTAATATCCCTCAAAACGTTTAAATGCGTTTGCTTATAATAAACTAGAAGGCACTCAGAATTATTGAAGACATTTTATAGGGTAAATTTAGCACAATTTAAGGTTGCTCCTGGTGCATAACCATGACGACACTTTTTCATGTACAATAAAATATTGTTGTTGTTCAATGTACGATCTACACGTCTATAAACTTCTTTTATCTAGAGTGAATAAAATGCTTCGTTGCACTCATTTCTACTCAAATATTATGCCAAATTATATGTTGTTCCTTAATCTTAGGCCATGACCGCATTTTTGTATAAACAATGGAACTGACAATTCCATTGTTTTTTTTGTGAATTCAGCTTGTTTGCAAATATTAAATATTTGAATAATATAAGGAGGATAATGAGCGCAATCAAGCATTTTCATTCATTTCTTCTACGCGAAGAAGCTTACAGACAGATTTTTATCAGTATTCCATCCAAATTGAACCAAAATTCAATGGATTGGTCCTTGGCGTGTGACCATCACGGAAAGCACTAAAGGCCATAACCGTGAATCACCTTGAGCCCGCAATCTTAGTATAATAATAGCGGTTTTTGTACTTAACATTACTTAAGATCGCTTGATGCATGTTTTGCGGAAAACGCGAAGTAATGGCGGGTGGTTTCAAATTTCCAAACAACTTGTCAAAAAATAAATAATTTACTGAGAAGGTGCAGTATTCTCAACTACTTCTCAAAAAGATAAACCTTGTCTACACTCCTACAACAACAAAATCAGGAAAGTAATCACTACAATTCACAACAGTACAGTAGCACTGAAAAAGGCATGTCACACGAAACTGAATCTTTTCCCAAACCGAATACGGAATAGATCATTCTCGTTTCCTAGGCATACAGTACCTAATTAAATATTGCGTTGATGAAATGTAGGAGTAAATCGTCTTTACCGAAGACTCGAAGCTAAGGTACATGTAGTTCTTGGCAACTGTAAATAATTGGCAGCTGCCGGCCGGTCACAGTTTTGAAAGAACTATATATGACTGGCAGTCAGTAATCGTAACAATAATTCTAACGTAAACCCTAATCATAACCCAAATGCTAACCCTATAACCATAACCATTAAAAAATAAAACAAAAAGTAATGAAAGAAAAAAATTAAAAGAAAAGTCACAAAAAGATGTGCGTTGCGGGATTCGAACCCGTCAGTTTCAGCATTGCAACATGGGAAACTAGCCACTACACTAAGACAGCTCGGACGACAATAAGCAAAATAAAAATGTATTTAAATCGTAAGCGACCGGACATCTTAGTACACTATTATAAACTGCCGGTCGACATATAGTTTTTCCAAAACCGTGACAGGCTGCTGGTTATATAGTCACTAAATAATTGCACTGATCAAGGCAAAAGCTTTCAATACATTAGTATTTTTTAAAAATAGTATTATTATTAGCCATATATGATATCTTACCCAAAATGTCAAATGGTTATTATTAAATTATGGTTATTATAAAATTAGACTTCCACAGCACAAGATATGTTTCCATTTTCGGACGTAATATATGAACAACGAGAGCGAGTGTTTCACCGGGATATCCAAACACGAGAAAATAATGGTGAAAACACGAGCGCGCGGCGCGAGTGTTTTTGTCCATTGTTTTCGAGTGTTTGGATATCCCGGTGGGACACGAGCTCGAGTTGTTTATATAGCTTCTGAAATGAATGGAGAGGTAAGAGAATGTTTTCGTTTGCTGATTTGAATAGAATTTCTAACGAAGGATATCGTAATTAGGAATTCTATTGAGATATTACACAATGCATAACTGAAGTGGGTTTTCCACGATGAATAGATAATGATAAATTAAATAGTGGAGTTGAGATGATTGTGATGCATGGTAGAGGGTTTTGTTTCTGCGAGTATTAAACTGGACAAGTGTGTGTTTACTGGCTGTAACATTAGATTTGTGGTAGACGACAAAGAGTGAATAAAGGAATTTTGTGTGTGAATTTGTTTGCTGACTTGATTTTGCATACGTAATTAAGATATTTGATCCAAACACTAGTGTTTGGATCAAATATCTTAATTACGTATGCAGCTGAAATCTTTTGTCTGGCGGTGTTTGACCGGGGTATCCAAACAGCATCATGTGACCGAATGCTTACATGCTATTGGTTTAATTACTCATGAATTATTAATGAATTTTAGAAAGTATGCTCTTCGTTTTAATACTGACTTAGCATATTCTTCGCATAGTGAATCATCATGCTCCAGCGGAATACTAGTAAAAAATCCGCTGACAATATTAGGCGACCGCAGGCTCAAGGTGATTCACGGTATGGCCTTTAGTGCTTTCCGACCATCACTTCTATACACTTTCATAAAACTTTCTGTTCATTAATTTTTGAGATATCCTGCTTACAGACAGACAGACAGACAAACAAACAAACAAACAGACAAACAAACAAACAGAGGTAAAAACATAACCACTCCTATCGTCCGTACAATCTGTACTGATCGACAAAATTGTTTAGTCTTTAGCGTTACATAGACCATTGCTTGGAGTATTATATCCAGGAGCTTAAAGTGCATATAACGTCTGTGGGAATTTAACATATTTGTAATCTATGGATTCTCCTGAGATAAATTGTAATATATCTTGTCAGCTGAAAATTTCATCTTCATAGACTTTTTGCTGTTAAAGTTGACGGAAATGACGTCAATCGGGAATCTGTCTATATGAAAACCTCTTTACAGATTCCCGATTTGACGTCATTTCCGTCAACTTTAACAGCAAAAAAGTCTATGAAGATGAAATTTTCAGCTGACAAGATATATTAAAATTTATCTCAGGATAATCCATAGATTACAAATATGTTAAATCCCCACAGATCGAGGTTATATGCACTTTAACGAGATTTAGAAGTCTTACAGATCTCATCAAATTCAGCAGTATTAGGTTTTAAAATCATCGGATCATTATCATTGTCGTTCAAAAATTATCAAAAGGAAGAACTGATCACAGAAATTTTACTTGCTCCTGTAGGTTAGGACCGATGTTGGTAAAATAATTACAATAATATATCGGTTAGGATTACAATAATGGTCCGTAATCATCCTGCCATCAAATTTAAAGGGGAACTGTCCCCCAAAAGTAAATTACTTTTAAATAAAAGGCCTTTAAGTATAATGTTTAGAAATGTTAATAGTTTTATGGAACCTGCTCTTGTACTCGAGAAATAACGTTTTTATTCTCGTGTTTGATGCTTCTGGACGCCGCCATTTTGGAGTTTCCTCGATGGCTCAAAGTTAATGTACATGCAGCCGTGGTTTTCTTTTCAATGTTAACGTCATTTGAGTGCTTGTCTTTTGTTCCTTGCATGTACTCAATGACGTCAAAATTGAAAAGAAACTCCCGCTGTACATCGAGTCAGAGCCGTCGAGCAAAGCCGTTTATTTAAAAGTAATTTATTTTTTGGGTACAGTTTCATTTTTAGCATATTTAATTTTTTCATAATAAGAGCGCTTAGCGTATTCTATACACGTTGGTTAAGCTTATCTGTGTATATTTTACAATGAGATTCGCGTAGAACTTGGATTATTTATAAACATTTTGTAGAGTCTATTCTTTTTACTAACATATTTCAATAGTCCCTTACTAATCCACGGAGTTCTAAGTTTCTTGAGGCAATTTGCTTTAATAAGGCTTTTAATAAATTATAGGATTCGTTTGGGTCATATGTGGATAAAATGTTGGACCAATTAGTCTGTGCTCATATATACAGGGTGTCCCAAAAAAAAGGCTACCTTTTCAAATTCAAATTAGCATGTTAATTCAAGCAACCTATTGTAGTTCTTTGAAATTCATTATCGCTTTTGAACTACGAATGCGTAAAAACACACAGTTTTATACACATGGGATATTAAACACAATAGGTTGTTTGAATTAACACGCTCATTTGAATTTGAAAAGGTAGCCTTTTTTTTGGGACACTCTGTACAGGGTGTATCAAAAAAAGCGCAACCTCAGAATTTCCCAAGAAATCCACTGTGTTCTTTTAAAATAGCTTGTAATCGTATTCCAGGGGCATAACTGTCTAATTACTACAAACTCGAGCACGTAAAGCAGAATTGAATCGAAATTTATGCATTTATTTAATGGTAAGTTGTTCATTTATTAGCAATTCGACAGTTATGCCCTTGGAATACGATTAGAAGCTATTTTAAATTCCCAGAGGCCTAAAATCGTTTGTGCTGGATTTCTTGGGAAATTCCGAGGTTGCGCTATTTTGATACACCCTGTATAGCTTCGGAATTTAACAGAATTTGATTCACTGTCACGCTTGACTATTTTCTTCAAACGTTTGTCAAGGCTCATTATGCAAATACAGGTAAGTGATCAGAGCACTGATCTCTAAATAAAGACTGGATCGAGCAACTATTGTTTGGATGCTGCGAAAAAATGAAGCCGGCGATATTTCGCGGCGGCCATCTTGAAAGGACCACGCTATATAGTTTTACTGCAGGCGACAGGGAATATCTGTCTGTGATCTTTTAAGATGTAAAAATGAATAACTTGTCGAAAGTTTTCCCATAATTTAGAACACAAATTACGGCTCCATTACAGTAATTATGAAGCCGGAAATATTTCGCCATTGGATACTGATGTCACTCCAATATGGCCGCCACGCGCTAATTCCGGTTTCATAGTTATGCCGGCTTCATAGTATGTTCTATTATATGGGAAAACCTTGGAAAACTGATTCAATTTAGCATCATAAAATATCAGAGACAGATAGTCTCTGTCGCCTATAGTAAAACTATATAACGTGGTCCCAACAAGATGGCCGCCACCAGCTACTTCCGGCTTCATTTTCCAAACAAAGTTGCTCGATCCAGTCTTTATTTAGAGATCAGTGGATCAGAGATGGCATTCAAAAGAATGCCATTTACAAGTTTTGTTTGCTAAGTTATTTGTGAATATATTATCAAGTAAACTGCAGGTTTAGATTATAAGTTATTAATCGCGTAGGTCTAGATATACGTCGAAAAAAATATCTGTGAAAATAAACTAGCAACAAATTATTGTGTGCGTATATCTAAATTAAAATCACGCAACAGTGCTTGTTATCATTATAAATAATAGAGAATGTAGACGTAATGCACCAGACATTTATCGCCGGCTTTTCAAAATTCTGCGCGAAAGGTCCATCTAGACGATATGAGTTTTCCTTAAGATTCTCATTCTGTCGTATATATGCAATTGTCTGTACACGGCATAATTCCTGTTTACGATTCGCTGGTATATCGTCCTATACACGATGGTCAGTGAATCGTATATATCAAGATGACAATATGTAGATGTACTCTGTTAAACGCATGCTGTGGTAGATGGGCTAAGAAGCAGTATGTCCCTTATTGCATAAGGTATTCGACACTCGACAGACCTATATACAGTATGAGAGACCGCACATTTTCCCTTCCCTATCCTTTGCGTGTTGAGAGAGGTGTGAAAACACGATGCAGGCTATATAACTGCAGGTGGTACTAGCGCTATTCTAGATTGCTTTATATCCGAATATATACATGCTGTAACGCTAGATATTAAGTTAAAACTTCTTATTAACCGAGAGCGCGGTCATTACGGGAAAATATCAGACCGAGGTCTGATATTTTCCCGTAATGTCGACCGAGCGGTCGAGGTAATTAATAAGAGGTTTATTATATGGCATGGCTTTACATACGTTTTGAGTGATAGAATCGTCATTTTCAATCTTGTTCTTCTAAATGCTTTCATGATAATAAGACACTATTTTAGATTGTTCATCGTCCGACTCGTACATGATTTAGTGCTTAATTTACTAAATTCGTTCAATTTTTGCTGCTTTTCAAAGTTTCATATCGTACGTTATTCGGTTTGTTCCTTTGTAAACAAAATGGCTGACAAAATCCGTAATCCGGACCAGTTCATTGCCGCGAAATAACGGACCAGCACGTGACGTGTCTCAGCCAATCAGAGCACGCAATTTCACCGGAAGTAGCTCGTGCCATGTTAAGTAGTTTTAAATCTGACTTTTCTTTTTTAAATTAATAGTTATTGTTCATAGTGTTAATATATGTAGTAGGCTTTATCTTATAATGAAACTGTAATTAGTTTTAAAAGTAACTTTAAGAATATATATATTGTTGTAAGAGCATTGAAACCATTGTATAATGCTCCTAATACGTCTTTCTTATTATTATTATATAATAATAAAAGTCACATAATAATCAATTTATTGTTTGATTTGAAAATCAAAACTTCGACTGGTAGCATAGTCAAAACATCAGCTGGTAGCACCTGTACATTTGTTGTTTACTATTCACAATGGACGTCTCGATGATCAATAGGACAACACAAATGATGAACTATATTTTGAAAATGAAGAATTATTAGTGAATATATTAGTGAAGTTACGAAGACTAAATGTGTAATGAATACCTTTATAATCTATATTCTGTAATCTGAACCACTTAAATATCTTGGACGTTCTTGGTAACCATGGGATTGCGAGCAACGGCAGGGAAAAATACGTTTTCCAGGCGGAATCTGCTGACCGCAAGACTTTGCCAGGTAATTAGCTTAAGTCAATAATTCGATCAAGCCTCCTCCGCAGGCACTCTGTGCCTTCGTTTTCCCGAGTCAAATAGCTTCCTAGGCTGTTTTGGCCATTCGTCAATCATGCAATATCCCTTCACAATCCCTATACTTCCCTGCAATCCCAGCCAAAACATTGCTTGCACAACCTTGGAAGCGATACGGACTCGGGAAAAAGAAGCCGCAGAGTTGCCTGCGGAGGAGGCTAAATTCGATCAGTGTTGATCCAAAGTCTTGGAAATTTCTTGAAATTATGCTAGAAAGTTTGGCTTTTCGAGGAATTTTCTTACCATATTAGTCGATTCTATTTTACGAGTAATTTTAGAAGTTAGTATTTAAAGATCTGATCGGAATATTTGATAATGAGGAGTTAAAGTTCGTTGTTTAACTTGCAACTTGCAACTTTCTTTTCAATTTTGGCGTCATTGAGTGCTTGTCTTTCGTTAGTTGTACTCAATGAGGACAAAGTTGGAAAGAAAGAAAATGGATCTTAATTACTGCCAGGCCTGACGAGAGGGGGGGGGGGCAGCCTGGTCGTTGACCAGGGGCCCATGGCCAAAGGGGCCCATTTTTAAGCAAACGTTATACGTTAAAAAATTATACATTATCTTAACTGTGAAACGATAAAATCGTTTTTATAATAATCAAGAACTGCAGTTTTAGCTGATTAACCGTTGCATTGCAGTGTCTGTAAACTCGCTGATGGCACTGGCATAGGGCCCTTTATGGCTTTATCACTGCGATAAAGCTTGTCTGCGTGATACAAAAGGACACATTTGAGAATTGGGGGGTAGAGGGGCCCATAAATATCGGCGGCCCTGATTACTGCCCCTTTGAAGTTTACAATAGTGTATATAATATAACATATAAATACTCTTCTTCCTAAGGTTAACCGAAATATTATTTACAGTGCAGGGTAATAAATTATGTAGCTTGTGAGCGCTTCAAGATAATAGTTTGTCAGTAATTAGTTGTTGGCAGCGTTCAAATAGTGTGGTTGCCGAGTCTAGGTTTCGGCAGCTTTATTTTTATTTTTTCGGGTGGACAAATTGTAATTATTGCATAATCCCGAGGCTTTGGGAAACTGAGGCGTATACTATTTGCGAATTCTTCTTCAACCTTGTAGCGCTGGAGTTGTTCTTTCCTGGATGTGTTCACCGAAATATATAGTTATCAGTAATGTGGCTCGCAAGTATCTGGATCATGAATATACGCTCACAATGCTTACAATCGCACATACTAAAAGATGACGATCTACACTAAAAGATGACGATCGTTTTCGAAACAGGTTGCCGTTTGCGATCTCCTCAAACTGATCTGCCAATATGAATGCGCAGAATGTTAATATCAATATGAATACCAAAAAGTTAATTACGAATGCCAAACGTACAAAACTAAACACGAATATCAACTTAAACTTGAATACAATGTTATATGAAAACAGCTCTCGTTTAAATGTGTCAGTGAATCGCTCAAATCCTGTAAATAGAATCACATAAAGTCAACTTACAAGGACCAATTTAAGGGACATGAGGTAAATATGTTGTGCTGATATAACCTGAAGTAGTAGTAAAAGGCGGGTCCGAGCCCACTTTTAGAATGGGTCCGGAATTCCACCAAATTTGGTCTCCTGAACGGCATGTTTCCGACCACTTTCCAAACATTTCCCAACCAACTTGTCCACATGACCCATCCCATTTGTCCACGTGATCAGACATGACTCCACTTTCTCGTAGTCGCTCGCTGCGCTCACTTCCACAACATGGTTCATAAAAAAAAAAAAACCAGATTTCCAGTTTTGTTTTCTAACACAAGTTTGATTCTAGTTTATCCCAGACCTCCGAAGTTCTCGTCTTTCGTCATGCCTATCATCTTCTTGTTGTGCCCGACTGAATCACAACTCGGATGATATTCTCCGTAACAGTGTGTCCAGTATGTCTTTTGTGGAGTCTCATAGCCACAGGTAATCCAGTATACCCACATGTACATTGTTTTTTTGGGTTTACTGTGAGTTTAACTATCTTTGCTGTACGAACCATGTTTTATTCTCTATACAATAACACAACTACCCTCATTGATTTTGTAGTGACCTAGTGCTAGTGTATGTACTCTATCGGGTAAAATATGTCTCTTATCATCGTCGCTACTCAACGCTGTCTTATTGACAGCTTCTGTAAATATCTCGTGTTTCCGCGATCTAAAAGTGTTCATGGTTCGCGTTTGAGACTCCCCGGAGAACAGGCAGTCCTTGTAGTCCTTGAATGTGATAGACTTTTCTACCACTCCTTTCTTGACTCCTTTACATTTCTTTTGGGTTTTGGCTAGTTCCTTACATGCATAGAGTTTAGCTCTTAGTCCTACAAACTCTTGGATTTGTTCTCCACTATTTTCGTCTTTGAACAACCCCACTACTTTCTTGTTAAGTCCAGTAGGTATTCCAGAGGGGTGTCCTTTCTCATAGTCGCTCGTGTCAAACATTGTCTTAATGTCAGCGCTAATATCTTGGTAGAAATCTTCTGTCTTGATCTCATACATTAGCGAGTCTGTGTCTGTGAAAAGGAGTTGTGCGTTGTCTCCATATTTAGGTTTAATGTAGTCGTATAGTGGAAGTCGTACATGATGGTTTTACTCAAGTCTAGAATACTCATTCCCAAGTACACAGGCTTGCTAAACTTAACACTTGTTCTTTTCATGTGAACTGCCACTAGACTCTTGTCAAAGATAGTCCGGTGATGGTAGTTTGGTTTCGCTACTAGTTTCCTCATCTTGTCCTCGTTAGTGACGAGTTGTATGTCCACTCTGTTCCTAATGTTTTCCATAGTCTTTCCAAAGACAGAGTTGTTCATCAGTTTGAAGAAATCTTTCTCAAAACTATTCTTAGCTTTTGTACGTAAGTTTGTGTTCTTGTCAATATATTGTTGCATCCATGGTTTTTCAGTAAATGTTACACCACGGTGTATTTTTGTTAGTACTAGTCCTAACTTAAGGTATTGCTCTAAATTTTGGCGATGGAGTACATAGTTGGTTTTGTTGTTGAGATTAGGAATAAGTTTTTCTATACCGTTGACTAGAACTCGTTCTGGAGCTAGTGGATAGTCGTTATGTATGTCATGTAAATGTTGTGGGTACTCTAAATCTACTTCTAGAATACAAGGTACATCTTTCCAGTTTTCTAATTCGCTCATCCACTTGAAATTAGAGGTAGGAAGTGGCATACTCATAGCAGCTCCATACAGATTATTAGCATCCAAGTAGGGTAAGTAGATACTAGGTTTTGTGTTATCATAGTGAGATGAATTAGTAAATGGTGTTCCTTTTTGGTAATCCATATACTTGTTGTTGGCTTGGGCGTGTCTTTTCGTAATAGTACTCACACCACCACGAATCCCTTTTTCAATCATCAATAACATATCAATGTCAGTGAGTAAATCTAGTTCTATCTTTGTGGTTTTGAGAAGTGCATCCCAAGATAGTCCTGGAGATGTGTAGTAGAAAGCAGGATCTAGTTGGTAATTTGTTTTACAGACTTTTCGAAATTCTTCAAACACGTCTTCCAGTAAGAGTACGTCTGTTTTAAGATAGAGATTGTGGTAGTCTCGTAATGTAGTCATGTTGAAGTGGTTCCATACATTTTGTGCATGTGTATAACTCCTGTCTGTAATTCCACTGTCTGTGAGTTTAGAGTAAAATTTGCCAATAGGTGGTAGTTGGGTTTCGTCGAGTTTGTCAAGTCCAGACATGTACTCATAGGGATAGACTCCTTTTTGTGAGACAAGTTCAAAGTCTTCGTTGTTTTGAAAATGTTTTCGTGTAGATGTGAGTTGGTCTTCTGTTAGATTACTCACTAGTTTTTCTAGTCCAGAAGCTATGAACTTGAAACTATCTAGAAACCTAATCTCTCTTTTGATGTCCTTTTCCTCACCATCTTTGTCAGTGTAGTGGTCCACCACCACGTCTTTGCTGAAGGAGATGTACTTCTCCTCGTTGTTTGGTATACACTTAATGTCTCCCTCTGTCACTCCTAAACATTTAACGAACAAGTGTGCGTCATAGCCAGACAAGTTATGGAAAATAACGGGTACGAACTTAGGTAACTTGTACTTAAGATTACACGAGTTATGGGCAGGTCCACGAAACTTTCCTGTCAAGTGACAATGATCTCTCACTTTACGATCTTTCTCAAATCCTTCTTCTCCACACAACCAACATGTGTGAGTACTTTCATACACCTGCTTATCCTCTAGTCTATATATCATTGGTTTAGCAATCTTAAACTTTTCGTACACACTAGTCACGGCTCTCTCCACCTCTATCACGAACTTTTCACCTAAGTTCTCGTCTGGTTGTGTCTTTGTGTAGAGGTAGGGTTCCTCGTAATGTAGTGTGTCGTCGAAACATTTTAAGTGAAAACAGAACCCAGAGGGTGTGTGGTGTTGGTACTGAGTAGTGGAGCTACTCTCTGGGTTGTTTGTACAGGTAGAAATATAGGTTCGATAAAAGATTCGAAGTCAGCGTAGATCACGAAAGGTACGTCTTGTGTTTTGTGATTGTTTGTAAATTTTACTGTAGATCCTTCTTCCGGCATTTCAGTTTTAATACTATCTACGTTTGAACAATACTCGTCGTGTTTCTCTAGTACTTTCTCACTACTAAAACTATTCAAACACCGATAGCAATAGTGAATTTTACCTTTGTGTTTATTTTTTGTACTAGTCAATAGTCGACTCATATCTTTAATCCATGCGTAGTGTGAGTTTACTATACCATCCTCGCTCTCTTCTGTAATGTAGAGTAAGTTAATAGTGTCTTTCGAGTTTCCTCCAATAAGAAGTGGATAGAGTCCTAACTTTTCGTCATATCCAAATACGTTCACACCTATTTTGTTGTTTTTAGTAAACTTTTTAATATCTGTCAATGGTGTAGGAAATGAGATACCTGTCCAGTCAAACTTTTCAGACTCTTTTCTTAATTCCTTACTTAATCTTTCTGGATGTCTTTGTTTTAACATTCTCGCAGAAGTCACAGTCCATTTGAAACATTCATTGTCTTTCTTGTTTTGGACATTAATAATAGCCTCTTTTCTGACTAGTGCCGATGGAGTAGGAATATGAGATGATCCACTCGTTGGTTTGTATGTGTCGATGAATATATCTAGCTTTACAACGTGGTGTACTCTCCAACTACTTCCTTTTTTCAAGTACGTTGCTAAACTTTCTAGAATTTTCCCTTCCATCACGTTATACACTTCATCCAAGTCAGTTCCAGATAATACTATACTTGTGAGGGAGTGAAACATCGCAGTGGTCTCTACATCTCCATTGTCAGATGTTCTCACCATGACACACTCTAGGATGAGTTTGGTCTTAATTCCTTTTCTTTTCTCTACCTCGTCTTTCCAAAGACCTTGTACTAGCACTTTTGTATTTCCCAAGAATGTTTTCGGGTCTACTTTCTCTGGAGCTGGTATTGTGAATGTCTCTGAAAATCCACGTAGTGTCGTCTCTGATCTTTCTAAAATCGTGTCTTGTGCGTCGTAGAATACTTCTTCTGGTTCAGTCGGCTCGTTGTTGAGTAGGGAGTTTACCTTGTTCTTGAGAGTTGTGAAAGCATTTGTGACTCCTTTTTTAACTGGTTCTGGTGTGTGATCAACAAACCAGTCAGTCCACTCGTCAAGTTTTTCTCTCATGTACGACTTTGGAGGAGTACCAGTTGGTTCTGGTGTACCAACAACCCAATTAGACCATTCACCAAGTTTTGTTCTTAGGTAATTCATAGTCTCTTTATTATAGTGTTATTTTAAACGAAAAAACGATTCCTTCTAGCTAGTTATTATTTTTCAAAAAACGAGTCTTTTGAAAAACATGTTGTTTTAGTCTGATTCGTAACCTAAGTCTTCCTCATCATCTCGATTCAAAAACTGGTCGTACTCGTCGTCGTCTAAAAGACCAAGGAGAAAGTAGAATATCACATTCGACGAGTTCTCGTAGTGTTCAACAACCATTCTCAGAAGTAGATCTAGAGTGATCTCACCATCTTCGTTGGTGTAGAGTCTGTTGAACACTTTAAGTCTAGAGTTTGACACATTTTGTCCTTGCCCGAGAAACTCAAACAAGAGTACAAGTCTCAACATCCTTACATCTTCACTCATCCAGATACCACATACCTCTTCAACAAGTTCTTCTCTTGAAAAGTTCATTGTCTTTTTGTTATATATTGACGTTTTTTTTAAATAAGAAGTTGATTCCTTTAAACTAGTCTTTTCTCATCATCTTTACACACTATTTCTTTACGAAATGTGTACGTAATTCCATCAACCACGAGACTTTTTCCTATTTTTATACGATAAGTAATAGATCCTACAAACATTTTCAAACTGTTTGCTAGCTCAAACAAACTTTTGTACTTTGTTTCTTCTCCAGTGTTCACATTAGTTTTAATTACAATTTGGGCAGGTTTCCTACTTTTGCAGTGATCGTACCTCTTTGGTGCTTCTATAGGCTCCATCTCTAGTGTTTCTCTAATTTCACTACGACTCGCATTACATCTTAGTTTGACTCCTCGCTCTTTCGCGATAGCTTTTAGATCTTTAAGAGTTTGGTAGTCATCCTTCTCTTTTTTTGGTTTTGGTTTTCTTACACTCTTAACTTTTGGTTTCTGAATTTTGTTGAGTGATCCTTTTGGTCGTGTCATCTCTTTATTATAGTGTGTTTTTAAGTGTGTTTTTTTCTTTAAATTCGTTTTAGACTCTTGTCGGCTAGGAGGTCAAAAACTCTTTTCCACTCTTCTTCAAGAGTGAACTCAGGCTCTATAGGGAAGTAGTAGTTCACAAGTTCACTAACCATGTAAATAACAGTGTTCATTTATTATAAAATATTTCCAAACAGTGATGTTTGGGAACTATAACTCTAACTTAGAAGACTACACGTTTACGTTTGACTTTTGTCTTGGTGTCCTCCTTTTGATCTAAGATCACTAGCTCGTGGAGGTACAACTGTAGGTGTGCTATTTCGTCTTTGATGAAAACACTACTCACATCAACGGCTGCGTTTACTTTGTAGTTTTTGAGTTTAGTTAACTCGCTAAACTCTACTTCCTCGTCGTCTTCCTTGTAGGTTGAGAACAACTCTGGATCGGCTTTCACATAGACTTTGTCACCGTACAATCCACTTTTGACACTTTTGATTGCTATGTCCTGTTCCACGAGATCCTTTAGACAGTCTTCTCTGACTTTCTCTAGTGTTTCTAGTTGTTCTTCATCTAGACACAACGAGGCTGTAAATTTGGTTTTGTCAAACTTACTCACTTGAACTCCAAATGTGAAAGTGTTCTTAAACAGGATGGGTTCCATCTCGACTTTCATTGTTGCGTTACCGAACTTCTTGTTAGACTTGTAGTTACTTAAATTCATCTCTCTCCTTTATTGTACTATATTTTTCTTCTGTTTAAAAACAAATATCGATTTTAAGTAATGTAGTTATAAGTTTTGTATCCAACCCATCCCGCACTCACATACATTACTCCCTCTGTTACCGACAGATAGTCTTGCATCTCTGGTGATGGTGTATAGTAGTCGTGAAGTTGTGGTTCTCTGCGAAATGTTGCGGAGAGTAAGTCAAGAGCCGCGTTCGTATCATTTATGTTGCGGTTAGCGTCCGACAAAGCAAGTCGTAGTCTCGCAAGTTTGTCTCTATGTTCAACCTCTTCTTCGTTCCATTTTTCTTTCTCTCGCGCAAGTTTCTCCACTGCAAGATTATGACGTTTCATTTCCTTGCCATATTTGTTTCCATCTAAACTTTTGAACAGAAAACCAGCACCTGCAAACGCAAGCGCGTTAAACAATCCTCCTGCCATCATGTTTGCCATCTCTTTATTTTACAACAAAAGTCACAACTCATCACGTAGTTGTCTAGAAACTCTACTATTGTTTTAATAGTACACCATCCCATATCCCACTCTTCCACTAAACATTGCATAGTGTATTCCGTCACTCCATCGTCATCGTAGTCAATGCGAGAGTTGTATAACTCTTCTTCGTCGACGTCTTTGTCGTCTTCGTTGATGTGGTGGTTAAGGAAACGTATCATTGTAATAACACCTGTTACGTCGTCACACCATACATCCTCTATCTCACACAAAAACTCTCTTTTTGTCAGTAATTTCATTTATTTATATGGTTGAGAGTACTATAATAAATGTTTGCAGGAGCACGATCACGACAATCATATCTAGAAGAGTACGCAATTAAAGTACTCAAACTCGAGAAAAAGATTGTAGAGTTAGAGGATTACGCGAGGTTTCGTGTGAAGAAGATAAGTACTCTGGAGTTTGAGAATAAATATTTAAAAAGTCAACAAGGTGGTGCGTTTGCTAAAAAGAAATAACTCTTGAGTAGACTTTGAGTAAACTTTGAGTAACTCTTGAGTAAACTTTGAGTAGACTTGGTTTTACTGCTTTTTCACTTAGAAGTGTCTGAGAAAAACTTTGAGTAGACTTTGAGTAAACTTTGAGTAGACTTGGTTTTACTGTGAGTAAATAATATGTTAAATAAATATGGAGATAACTAGTAACGTTCCAGTGAAAATAAAAGATCCTAGAAAAGTAGAAGCAGGTAAGAGACTTGCTGCGATCAGTAAAGAAGCAAAAGAGAAAAAAGCTCGTGAGAGAGTTGAACAAAGTGAACAGTGTGAGCGAAGCGAAAGCGGTTTTAGATTTGGGTACGTTATCGGAACGATTGGTGCTATCACAGGCGTTGGTGCGCTATACTTCGCGTACAAACAAGACAAGTCTCAAGACACGTCCTCAACCCCGTCATCTACACAACCATCAACACCTACCATATCCACGACTTCTACCTCAAACCCAGCCATCGAGACTTTTGACTAAGTTTAGGTAGTCCAAACAAAAAACAAACACTATAATAAAAGAATGACAGACCGTAAAGTAATCATGAACGAAGTGTACGACACTTTGCTCTACGTCGCAGCTGGAGTTGGTATTAGTATGGTGTCAAAGAAAGTTTTTGGAGAGTCTCTAGGTACACCAAGTAGTCTCATTGGAACATTGAAACTTGTGGCTGCAGTAAGTGCTGGAACAGTCGCTGTAAAATATGCACAACAGAAGAAACTTATCCCTGACGACCCTTTCAAGTGAAGACACACTTTGAGTTCAACTTTCGTTAATTTACATGTATTTTTGTAATGATCACTCATTACAAAACTTGCTCGTTGTAGAATTTACTCATACAATCTTACTAGTGATGGTACCCGCGCGTGTACCTTGTACTAATAAAGGTATGTTCAGTCAAAACTTAGAAGAGTTAAGTTTCACGGTTAAAAAAGACTTACAAAACTCTAAGAAGAAGTTACGTCGGCTTAAAGTAAAGGCTCTCTTGAAGATAGTGATAACCACGTTGGTACTCATTGGTGGAGTAACCACAGCTATCGTGATTCCAAACCCAATATCAGGAGCTATCGCCATTGGAGCGGCGACTGTATTGTCGGGTTCAGAGGGTATCAAACACACACTCAAAAGGTTGAAGTCTGTGAAAGGTAATAATAAAATTATCAAAAAGGCAAACAAAGACACTGATGAACTAGTTCTTGTAAGTAAAGTCAAAGCCTCAGTCAGCGAGGACCCTAACGAACCGTCTGCACCACCCACACTTATGTATCCTGACTTGAGAATCTAAAAACTAACGTTGTCCAGTCTTTTGTAACCAGAGTTGGTTACAAAAAAAAAGAGACATCACCCCATTTGTTTAAATACTAATGTAGAGATCTATCATTGACGTGTCACCAGACAACGTTCCTTTTGTTTGAGTAAAGTAGACAGAGAACATAATGCTGTTGGAGATATTTGTTGTGTTCATTATCCTAGAAAGTGTGTACTCTTTGTTGAGTGAGAATATGTTAATTAGTCCACCTTTCTTTGGAATTTTTAGTGTCATCAGATCTAAAGTCTCTAAATTGTAGTAACTATACTTTCCGAGTTTACTCATCACTTCTATAGAGTATTTCAACGTACACTCTACCATGTCTTTACCAGAGTTTGTACTAAACGAGTGAGACATGAGTGTCAGTGTTGTCTCGTCTGTAAATCCTTCCATCGAGATGTATCTATAACCACCAGAAGACTCTCTAGTGGAGTGTAATGCAACCCAAAGTGATGCAAGTGGATAGTTTAGTGTGTACTTGAAAATTTTTTTTGATTCGTGTGTCTCTACCTTTTTAGGTTGACTATATCCAACGTGTAAACTCATTTATTTTACACTATATTCTTCTATCATACCATTCCCAATCTCGTCAATGTCTTTTACGTCGAGTAGACCTGTTACTATTTTTAATCCGTAAATCTCACCAGAGATTGGTTTGTAAAATCCACCAAACGCTGTGAAATGCTCGTTAGTAAACATAGATCCAAATGAGGCGCCAATAGTTTTGTGATTTGCCACAAAAACAGAGTCAGTCAACTTTTTGTTGTTCACACGTATATGACTCCCGCTCATTAACCAATGACAAGATATTAGGTGTTTGTCTGTAGTTGTTACCGAAGAAGGAATAGTACACTCGTACTCGTTAGGCGGCCATCCACCTCCGTACACTAACTTGTTGTTTGTGTTTGACATGTACGCTACAAATTTGTCATTACTCCCAGTGTCATTACCAACGATATATCCCCAATCTCCTTGTGTTTGTACGTGTAGTAGCTTGAACACTATGAAAATACTTATGTTAATGTAGGCTAGTTCAGGACAACTGAAAAGCATTGTAGTTGATCTCAGATTTTTTATAAAACCACCTCCATATGTCGGACTTTTGTTGTATTTGTCTTGATGAAAGTAAGACTCCTCGTCTTTGACTCTCGTTAACCTTAATTTTCCTGTGTGATATGTTAGTGTTGCATTTGAGACATTTACGTTGAAGATAGTCTTGTAAGGTAATAATGTCTTTTGTGTTGGTGGTAGTGTACTTTTGTGATATCCACAGTATAAACTCATTTATTCTACAGTACAAATTTACTCACCATCACTCCTACCAGCATTAACGTTATAGGGACCAAACTAGAGGTAGATGTAGCGAATTCGGTAGATGAAGACGTAGATGGTGGAGATGACGTCTTTTTTGTATCGTCTAGTGTTTCCAGATGTTCTCCACCATTAGAATGTATTTTTTTGTTTTTAGTTACATTTTTAAAGTTAAGTTCACTATTGAATCCAAATACCATGTTCGTCTCTGATGCCTCTCTTAGTAAGTTATTGTATCCTGGAATAGGAGTTTTTAGTAACACCATACTGCGCGGAATTAACCATGTGTTTGGAGTCACTGCCATATCTAGCTTGACGTTTGTGTCTTTAATAGCTTTGTTCATAAGATTAATCCAAGTACTCGGTGAATATTGTACAACAGCGTCTTCTACGATATTCCTGAAAACCTGTTGGACTTCACGTGCACTAGCACGACCACCTACAATACTTTGCTTACTTTTCGCTTGTGCACCCAGTAAGGCGTAGACGTACACTTCTATAGACTGGTTTAAGAGTTCCTGACCTAACTCTGTGATCCCATTACTGACTCTTGGACAATAACGCTTGTAGTCTCCTTGTAAGTCTTTGATAATACTAACCCAGTTACCACCTAAAGGAAGATGGTTTTTCAAAACTCTCCAATCTGGTATGTACAATCTCAAAATGTCTGCGATGTCAACACCACTCTTGTCAAGACGAAACATTACCCTTCTCATTGTAAAGTATACATGGAATTCCACGAGACTTGTTATTTGTTTTGGAATGTCAGGGTTTGGTGTTAGGTTTTGTAGTGAAACTCCCGATCTGTACGTAGCTATGTACATAGCTGCAATAGCTTGGTAGTAACTCTTCGACAAAGTCCACACCGTACTGATCATACTCCCCTCGGGTCCATCCTGATAGTACTTTTTCGTGTCTATGACTATCTTGGGTAGGTTAGACTTAAAGTAGTTTTTGTCGTCAACATAAACTTTGAAGTCGTTGACTTGGTAGTTGAGTACGTATGGAGGATATATAGCATCAGAGGTACCAGCTCTCTCTGTTAATATGAGTTTTTGTACTGTACCACCACTATTCCATACTCTCGGGAAAGGTGTGTTGTTATGTAACCATTTCCACATACTTTGATCTCCCTTGAATGTGGTACTGGTAATGTCAGTCGAGAGTATGTCACTATTCCGAAAGTATATATCTACTCTTGTTACATCACCCTGTTGTGTTTGAACTGGGTCAAACTCAAACTTACTCAGCGTTGCATGAGGATACTTTTTCAAAAGACCTGACTTCGCCTTTCGAATTGAAATCTCAGAATTCTTAATTGCCTTGTCATAGTTCGCACCATAGTATGATCGTATCATTTTATTTGTTGTATAAATAAAATGAAGAGACTATCAGTATTTATCGAGAACAGTAGGAAAACAGTCATGTTGGACAAGAGTTTGATGCTTCCAAAGAACTCAACTCTGGTCGTAAAGTCGGTGAGTGTGTTTTGGGACTACAAGAACGTGATCAAAGACTTCAACGACGTTATTCAGTATAACTCAAAAAAACACACGATACCCGAAGGTTACTGGTCTTTCGAGAGTCTTGTGGAGTACTTCTCGGACAACAAAGACATTGAAATAACAATAACACACAACTTGTACGATCACACATGTACGTTAAAAACAGAACATCCTGTTAAGTTGTACAAGTTTGGAGAGTTACTTGGTTTCCCAACAGATACCACCAATGGTAAAGGAACGGTGGTTAGTCCTAACAGGATAGACATTAATAGAGGTTTGAGATTTGTGGAGGTTCATTGTGATACTCTTGTGGACGAGACTATAGACACACTAGGTAAACAAAGTAGTGTTATTGCAGTTCTTCCTATCACATCAGAGTCTACACTAAGTGGTAGTGTATTACATTTTCCAACTGTCGAGTCTAGTGTTCCTACTCGTAGTGGTAAATACAATAACCTGTCTTTTCACACTAAAACAAATGTAAGTGGTATAGACGTGGTAGGGAGTGTTTTGGTCGACATTAATATACTTTTAAATAAAAAGGATGGACAGTGATGTTGTAACAGAACAGAGTCTAAGAGACTTGTACTATAACCCTGTGACTGGTTATCAAAGCATGGAGAGACTATACCAAAAAGCACTAGAGGAAGGTCTAGGCGTAAGTAGAAAGTCTGTGAAAGAATGGTTAAAATCTCAAGACACTTACACACGATATAAGTCTATAGTGAAACATCACAAATTTCGAAAGACATGGGTCTCATACCTTGGAGAACAAATTCAACTAGATCTCGTCGATATGGGAAAGTACAAAAACAAGAACAAAGGTTACTATTGGATACTCACATGTGTTGAGATTCTTAGTCGTTACGCTTTCGCTGTTCCTGTGTATCGTAAAGACACAAAGAACATGACAAACGCTGTAGGTGAGTTATTGCAACAGTTCCACGAAAGATTTAGGATATATCCAAAATTTGCACAGTTCGACGATGGGTTAGAGTTTTACAACGTAGGTGTTAAAAACTTGTTGAAAAAACATGACATAGAGTATTTCTCTACAAACTCTGACAAGAAAGCAGCTGTGGTTGAGAGATTTAACAGAACTCTAAAGACAAGTATGTGGAAATACTTTTACAGTAAGGGAACTCACAAGTGGATAGACATTCTGAGCGATCTCATTAAAAACTATAACAACACTAAGCATAGTAGCATTCTCGTGAAACCAGTAGACGTGACAAAGGACACTGAGAGTCAGGTGTGGACAACACTTTTTGGTAGCGAGTTTGGTGAGTTTCCACATTCAAAATATAAACTTGGACAAAAGGTGAGAATAAGTAAGTATAAAAGTATATTCACCAAAGGGTACGAAGCAAATTTCACAGAGGAAATCTTCTCCGTGAGTAAGGTAGTTCGTGGAGATCCAAATGTCTACGTTCTTAGTGACGAAAGTGGGGAGGACGTCATTGGAAAGTTCTATGAGGAAGAGATGTCTGCTGTGGAGAAAACAGAGGACGCTACGTATCGTGTGGAGAAAGTTCTAAAGAGACGTGTGGTGAACAAGAAAAAGATGGTTTTAGTCAAGTGGGCTGGTTATGACTCCAAACATAACTCTTGGATTCCAGAGAGTGATATAAAAGACTTTCGAAAAATATTTTTTTTAAAAAAATTTGAGTTTTCAAAAAAAAATTTTTTTTTGAAAAAAGCTGTAGTTGCTAGTCACTCAGGAATGTTGTTGTTAGCAACGCGTCACGTGACGACTCGAAATTTCGAGGTTTTTAAGTTTTTTCGGAAAATACCGTTATCTTTTTGAAAAAACGTTCGCTAACGACACTAGTATTACTCTTGTCTACCAAGACCACACTCGTGACGTTCCAGTAGTGAGAAAAAATATATTGCGTACTCGTTTAACGATATATCTCAAAAACCCCCATCGTTCTAGCGCACCCAGTCTCGAAAAAAAATTCGAATTAAAAAAAATTCTACAAATAAAATGGAAGGTGAAGATATGTTTGAGATGGAAGAGAGGTTTCCAGAATACGATAATCTAGACAACGAAGAACTCGACACAACTCTCGACGATCTTAACGATAGATTACTAGTCAACGAAGATCCATTACTCACCGAGAGGATCACATATATCAACCGTCTTCTTTTAGCTGAAACAAGTTTTGGTGGTGACATAGCAACAGGGGGTGATGTAGCGAACGACGTGTTTGCACAATTAGACAAGTACGTTCAAGACTCTCGCGAGGGACAAAAACTTAATCCTTACTCAGAGAGTGTGATAGAACTTAGAAACCGGACCACTGTTAGAGATGGTAAAGTTTTTTTCAAAGAAAGACTTAAGAATGGTGTGTTCTCTTCCGTCGAAAAAATAGTTCTAAACAACTCGAGCGAAATGAGCGATATGTGAAAAACTCGGCAAAAAGAAACTCAACTGCCGTTTCACAATTCGAGAAACTCATTGACTCTGCAGTAAGCGAAACTAACACATCTTCTAACCTACCAATGATTCCTGTTGTAAACCAAGTAGTTGTACCAGACGACGTTCTTGATAGACTTAGTGAAGAAGATCGGCGTGTAGTTAATGGTGTACTTAATCCAACGAACACAATCTTACCAGAAAGTAGAGTGGGCGACCGAGGAGCAATCCAACTTATGACCAACGAGTTTAGAGAAAGAGGTGTTAAGACTCGTGCAAAAATTCTCGACAGTGATTTAGAGACCGCGACTAAACTTTTTCAAGAGTCTGCTGACATAGACACAGTGGTAGACGCTTTCGAACAACAACGAACTATAGAGGAGACACGTGGTGAACAGGAGAAAGACGTGACACGACTTGAGAGAGTAAAAAAATGGATCAAAGAGAACTGGATAGGTGGCTCTGCGTTAGGTATTGCTGTCGCGGGTTTAGTTACGACTATCATAGTTGGGACGAGGACATTAGTCACAAAAGGAGCGAACGCAGTGTTATCATTTGCGAAAGTAGTGAAAAATATGATAGCTAAGCTAGGACCATGGGCGGCGAGTCTTGCGAACCTTATGTACACCATTATTAAAGTTGGTGCTCAGGGATTATCTTTTTTAGCTAGAAATCTTTGGCTTGTCGTTGTAGGGTTAGTATGGTTGTTAGTAGAAATGCGAAGAAAACGAGCGTAAAAGAAAGGAGTTGAACAACAATAAACTGGAGAATGACTGAAGGGAGCATCTATTTGATATACAATACGCTCGACAATGACATCTACATTGGTTGTACGTTTAAAACTATAGATCAACGTCTCGTGAAACATAAACGTAACTCTAAAGACCCGCCCCGACAAAACAACAAGTTATATCAAAAAGCGAAAGTTGTAGGATGGACTAATATGAAAATTTACGAAATGGAGAAACTATCCTGTTCTAGACTTGAACTTAGAATGCTAGAGGGGTTTTATATACAAAAACTAAAACCAGCGCTCAACTCGAGAAAAACCGGACTCCACTTCAACGAGGATGGAACATACGACAAAGTGAAATACAGCAAAGAGTACAGAGAGTGTAATAGAGAGTACTATCAAACCTACAGGATAGAGAATAGAGAGAAGTTGTTAGCTTGTAAACGAGAGAGAGTAGTTTGCAAATGTGGACGAGAAGTTAGTCGCGTCAACCTATCAAAACATAAGAGATCCACTATTCACAAAAAGTTAAGTGAGTCTAGTGTGTAATAGGTCTATAAGATTTTGTATTCTAAAGGAATACAAAAAAACAAAAACATCCTAATAAATGAGTAGTAACAAAGATTTATCACCGCACGCAAAGAAGTCTAGCATGTCTACAATCAAAGGACCGCGTACACGTCACGTCACGACTTTGAATCCTAACAAGGCTAATCCTAACGAAACACTCTACATTACCATACCAAAACTCAAACCAGACTCATGTCTAGTTCCAGGAAGTCTACACATTCTGTTTGACTTTAAAAACGTAAATGCTAAGAGTTGGTTTTTGAACAACTTGTCTAAACTTCTCCAAAGCCAACTGACTATTAAAATGGCTGGAGAAGTTGCGTACGACAATGTTGGCGAGTCTACCATCGCTGTTTACAAAGATCTCTGGAAATCCGAGAGTGAACGAGATGAGATGATGGAGTTAGGTGTTGCTGGAGAGAACTTGCGAAAGTTAGTGTCTAAAGACGACAGTGGAGCCGCAAGTGGAGATGTCTCAAAAGTTTCTGACGCACTAGTGTTTAGTGTTTTTGGTACAAAACAAAAGATATCACTGGATAAAATTTTGGGAGACTCTGGGTTGTACGCTCCCTACAACATGAGTAACAACTTACAGTTCGCTATCAGATTACCAAGTGCTACTGATATCATGGTCGCACAATCTGGCAGTGCTGTTGGAGGGTATTCTCTAGAGAATCTAGAACTCGAGTATGAAACAATAGACAACTCGGACCTCGCGAGTGAGATTACAGGTATGTACATGGTTGGAAAGTCACTGCCGTACGAACATGTTACACTCATGAAAAGGAGTCCGTGGGGGAAAGGTGAAACCCTAATTAATGAAAACATTAATTTACCACGAAAGAGTATGAAAGCTGTGGTGTTGTTATTCACCAAAGCTGCAATTACTGACTCCGAAGAGTTTGTGTACCCTAACATCGACAGTGTAAAAGTCAATATCGAAGGAGTTCCTAACAGACTCTACAGTCAAGGAATTCCAAAGTCAAGGTTTTACGAGGAAGCTGAACGCCTATTTGGTCAAGTCGACCAAAGTGTTACACACAGGGAGTTCTACAAAGATAGCTTCGCACTGGTGATTGACTTGAGGAGTACTAAAGACCAAAAAGTACATGGATCAGGGGAAAAGATCATGAACACGCAAAGTGGGATCTTGCTCGAAATCACAAAACGCGTTACAACCACCGACTTGATATGTCACATATTTGTACTATCAGACGCGTTGTTAAGCATCGCATCAGGAAATCTACAAAGTATCCAGTACTAGACTCAAACTAACACGTATTTTTCTTATATCGAAGTATAAGAAAAACTAAAAATAAAAGATGGATATCCCGTTTAACATGCTGATAGTAGGACCAACCTATTGTGGAAAAACTTTCTATCTTTTAGAGATGTTAGAAAAACATTTCAAAGGAACATTCGACTACATTATTCTTCTTTGTCCTACCATACTCTGGAACACGACGTACCATAAATGGAAATATTTTCACGACACAAACTTCATTGTTCTACCTGTCGAACAGGACAACGTGAACACGATGATGAAACACGTTGTTGACGTACATGTATACACCGATACGAACACACTTATTATTCTAGATGATTGTGCAAGTGGACAAGATGTAAAAAACAGAACTAGTGAACTTGTCAAGTTAGGCTACTCTGGTAGACACTACGGGTTGTCTACTATTGTTTTAACACAACAGATGACAAGTATCGCAAAACCTTACCGAGAGAACATTTCGAGAATAACAAGTTTTCATAACACAAACAAAAAAGATATGATAGAGCTTATCAACGACTATTTGAATGGTGTTTCCAAAGAAGACGTGATATGTATTACAAAAGAACTAAGAGAAAAGAAACACGCATGTTTAGAGATAAATCTTAGACACCCATATGGGTACGAAGTCATTTCTCCTAAATAAAGAATGAACCCAGAAGACTTTATAACTTCAGCGAACAAAGAAAAAACTAGTGCGAAAGACGTGAACAAGAACACGGGAGAAGGATTCGACGACGATAGTCTAGCGGAAGATATGCGAAAAGATGTCGATAGAAAAAGAGAAGAACTTTTACTTCTAGCGAGCGATGGTGAAATAAAAAAAAGTGAGGTGTACATTAGAAAAGCAAATGCGAAAACTATACTAAAAATGTACGCTGAGTACGAAGCTGATGTTCGAGAGAAAAGCACAATCTTTTTGTGTGACATGTTTTTAGCGAAGTTCGCAATGTTGATGGGTGGTCTCGACGCAGTGGAAAAACCTGATGAGTTGGAGAAAGAACTCAAAAGAGATCCGTATCTTAACAAAGATTTAAAAAGTCTCATGTCAAAACTAACACCAATGATACCGTTCCTTGGACTACTCTCTGGTGGACTCACTGTAGGAAAACATGTGTATAGTCATACTAAGAGTGACAAACAAGAAGAGAAACAAGAAGAAAAAGAAGTTTAATCTAAAACACGTATTAAAGAAATGGTGTTGTTCGAAAAAATGCTAAAAGAGACAGAGGGAGAGAAAAAAGAGCGTAGTGAACATGATCACGAACATTTAGAGGAAATCCAAGCGTCACTGTTTTGTGTAGAGTGTGGTGAGGAACTTGAACACAAAATAGCAAAAACACCAAATGTAGAACCTCTCGAAAAGAACATGAACAGCTTGGCTCGTTTTAAAAGTTTTACGAGACTAGTTAAGAAAGTGAGACAAAAAGTAAACATAGAAAAACACATCGAGACACTAGAAAGAGACTTTAAATATCTAGAGAGTGGTTTCACTAGTACTACACCACCACACACTAAGAGATCTTTCTTCAACCTCCACTTCGTACTCTCTAAACTACTAGAACAGTACGACGTACAAGTGGATAAGGAAACTGGACTCAGAGTCCCTAAAAAGAACCGTGTGTACGAGTTCAACAACTTGGTTAGAGACTGTCTACAGTGTGAAGAGTGTGTGTCACTAGGATATCATTGCGAAGAGTGCGAGAACTATGAAGAGTGGGAGTGGAGAAAGGTAAACAAGGACAACAAAGACGAGTGTAAGACACACCACAAAAAGTGGCAAGAGTTTCACTATCAACAAGGTAGAGGTGAGAGGTATAGACTTGAGCAAATAGCTCAACGTGATAGAGACTATATTGACGAGCAAGCATGTAGAAGAGTTCGACTACAAGACAACTACGAGACACAAGAGAGCGACAAGTACTGGATAGAGAGATACAAAATATATCTAGACTGGTGTTTCGCACCAGAGTGGATTGGTTGGTCGTCATAGAGAGGACGTTTTGTAATCTTGAGAGATTACAAAATATTTCGTTATACTACGACTCTTGTGTTGACAAGTCTTGCGTTGGGTTCTCGTACTTTTTGTCTACGTGACTCTCATACCCAGCTAGGATGTCTAACTCTTCCGTACCGTTCTCTTTCCCGAACTTCACTCCAAGTTTCACTCTTCGATGTGTATTCATAGTCATGTCACGTGGTGGCTGGTTGGTTCGAACTGGTTGGTTCTTGTCTTTGCTAGATAGACACCCCATTTTTATCTTTAGAACAATAGTGCTAGAAAACAAAACTGGAAATCTGGTTTTTTTTTTTTTATGAACCATGTTGTGGAAGTGAGCGCAGCGAGCGACTACGAGAAAGTGGAGTCATGTCTGATCACGTGGACAAATGGGATGGGTCATGTGGACAAGTTGGTTGGGAAATGTTTGGAAAGTGGTCGGAAACATGCCGTTCAGGAGACCAAATTTGGTGGAATTCCGGACCCATTCTAAAAGTGGGCTCGGACCCGCCTTTTACTACTACTACCTGAACTGAAGGCACGTATTTATGTATTCCGACTCGGTAATTCTAAATCTGTTTTCAGAATTGAAATCGAGTAAATATTGACTGATTTGTGATCAACAAATACATGGCGTGCGAGAACCAGCATCATGGGGGACCATGCATGGGGGACCATGCATGGGGGACCATGCATGGGGGACCATGCATGGGGGACCATGCATGGGGTGCATGGGGGACCATGCATGGGGTGCATGGGGGACCATGCATGGAGTGCATGGGGACCATGCATCGGGGACCATGCATGGGGGTGTTAGGGTATAGGACATCCCTGAACTATATAGGAACTCCAGATCGACCGAGTTCCGTCCAAAGTCCAGACCAGATAGATTCATCACATTTGTTTCGACCTGATACTGAGTTCCTTTGTGTTTATACCTGATCATGAATTATTGATGATTTGAGATGATAAATATGCCAAATTGCACACGCCGGCTATATCGCTGTAGGTAACTGCAAAAAAGCAGTCACACGACAAAGCACTGAAGCAGCTTCTAACTTAGTTATGCTTTTTATGGGGTAATTCTTGCCAATCAGGATAAGAGAGTTTCAGACGTTTACTACAATTTAAATGCCTAAACTGATTTAACCGGAAACTTCTGACAACTGACAAATTTGGCGAATAAGAGATATATACCACTACTCCAAGCGGACGTATTGTTTTACTATTGATTAAGCTTGCTATCTGACCAAGATTGCAACTGTCAAAACAGGCATTTGGATAAAGAAAAATACCGAATAGGCCACAGAAAGTTTGAAAATTAAACCCGAATTGAAGATTGTTGGGTCACCACCTACATATATGAACACGTTTTTTTACTTTTTCCATTTTCAGATTGCCATGCTTTTGTCAATAATTATATGTACTATGGTTCTCATTCATCCAACTTTATGGCTTGGCAATTGGCTTACATTCATTGGTTTCGACGTTCAGTCCGGTACTCAAGACAACATTATTGTCCCGCCAAATAGTAGCCAAGGTAACTAGGACATTGGCAAAAAAAATTAAGTTTGTCTAATATGAAAAAACTCGTAAAATGATAGAGTAACACATTTACAACTTTTCCGTATTTTTACATCGATTTTTAAATATTGCACTTTTTTTATATGTAAATGTATGGTCTCTGACGTCAGGTGCAGGGTAGAGAATTTTCACTCATTAAAATATTAGTTACATCTTCAAGTTTGTTCCACAAATTTACTTGAAAATGTGCTTATAATAACTCCTCATTATAGTGAACGTTGTAAACTTAGCAATCACTGAGATATAAGACATTTTTTAATGTGTGAAAATTCTCTTCCCTGCACATGACGTCAGAGACCATCTCATTTATATATGAAAACTAACTGAAATATTTCAAAAACGAAGTAAAATACGGAAAAGTTGTAAAAGGTGTTACTCTATCATTTTACGATTTCTTTCATATTAGACAAATATATTTCTTTCAGAAAATAACACTGAACCTAACAAGTAACAGGTGAAAAGAATAAGCGAAAAGACCAGTTCTATTTTCACATGAAATTCTAAATCTCCCGTCGCGCATCCGCTGAACCAATCTGAGTACGAATGCGATTATTTATTTATTTGTTAGGTTTTGCCTTGTAAATGTGGACGTTGGTTGCAATAGCGTATAAGCCAAATACTATACGCTCCCATATATATATAGAGAATAATACATGGATGTGCAGAAATACGAAATTTATTTCGATTGTTGACCAGGATATCGAACGAGTGAGATGTCCTGGTCAACACGTGAAATAAATTTCATATTTCCAAGCTTCCATGTATTTTTCTGTTTATTATATAATCAAGATCAACAAAAATAGAGCACAAGAGTGTAATGCGATTTTACAAACATTTTAAAACACGATAATCAACATATGTGTGATTACCATAAATAATCACGCATGTGTGATTATCAGTTTTATTGGTGGCGGAACCATCAATATTAAAACACTGTCTATTATATTATAAATGAATTAGTGTTATAGTTGGTGTTATTAGTTACTGAGCAGCGGATCACTTTGATGAGACCCCGGGTTGAATTGCACCATGGGCAGATAGATTTCTACGACCTTTAAAATTACTGACTGACCACTGCTGCGATATATACATAACATAGAGTGTAACTATTAAACTTTGTTGATGTGATAAACACTAAACACTAGCTTATGAACACATTTACAAAAACTAAACACTAAACACTAACACTATAACCCTTATAAACACTAAATATTTATAAACACTTAATTGAACCGGCCTTATGATTTAAATTGAAACCATAGTTCGATCATATTCACTCAGAGATAGTTCATTCATCTAGGCGAAGCTTTTAAAAACAATTATTTTTGTTTTTTGCACAAACCAAGGTCTAAAAACTTTATGTATAGAGGATTCTATCAACCTATAATTGAAAGGGCGAACGTAGAATTCTGAATTCAAAGAGTTGAAATGCTTTAATGCTTGCTTCTAAGGGGTTTATTCGGGTGTTGTAGCACATCTCGGAAGATATAATTGGTTGCTCTAACCAATCAGGAACTTTATGAAGTCAATCCTAACCCTAATAAACACAATCCAAACCCTAATAAATCCAATCCTAACCCTAATAATAAAGGAATACCAAATGTTTTCCGTGCAGGATACTGTGATCCAAACACGCGCGATGTTGGGAGATTTTCGAAAAGCGTAAAAAAACACGAGCCGATAGGCGAGTGTTTTTTAGCTTTTCGGAAGTCGAGCAACATCCCAAGTGTTTGGATCACAGTATCCTGCACGGAAAACCATTTGGTATTTGTTTTATAAATTAACGACAGAGAAATAACGAATTTTATTCAAAAATAATATGATGAGAATACAAATTCTCCCAAGAATTATCAACTACCATCATAATTCGTCTCCTATTTATGCGATAGCACAGCACGGGCAGGCCGGAAGGCTGAAATTTGTTTTGCCGACAAATCCGACAACAAAGAGAAGAATATGGATAAAAACTCGACTTTGAATATCAAAAATACTGACTAGTTTTAGGCAAAAGCTTAGTTATTACTGGAATCAGCATTCTCAGGGTTTAGCTTGCAACTGTCGCTCTGGAAAAGTCTTCGCTGTCTTTTTCACAATTTCACTGGAAGATTTTGGTTTTAAGTCGAGAGCTGTTGGGTATTTTACTTCGTATAGATAAATATTGTTCTTTCCCCAGTGAGTTCATTAGGCAAGAAAATAGAAGGTATTTAAACACTATATTATTCTCATGAAAACATGCGGTCTTTTCAAACCTCGTTGTTTTGTTTAACTTTGTTATTGAACACAAAATGGATCAGTTTTCTCGGTGATATAGTTTTCTCACAATACAAAAACTAAATATACTTCGATTGTTGTTTTTTAGAGTAATTGTTTTAACTTATAACGATAAGCGGAATGAGATGAAAAACGCCACTTAAAATTGCTGTAAATTCCCGTGCAGGATACTCTCATCCTGCACGGGTATTGACCAATCAAATTGCTTGTTGTCTACATGTTATTTTATAAACCCCAATCCTAACTGAAACTTTAACCCAAACTAATCCTAACCTACCCCAAATAACCTAACCATAACACTATTACCCCTAGGCCAATCAACAAAAATCTTACGAAGATGTGTTACATTACTCGTTTATTCGATATAGATTTATAGTTTTAAATACATACTTACCCGCTTATAAGAACCTAGAATTTAAGAACCTGTTAGCCTAAAAATATCAATTTAGACCCCCTATAAGAACCTATTTAGCCTAAAATTTGAAACAGGTTCTTATTTTAGAAAATTAACCTTAAATATGTATACACTATAAAAATCTCTAAATTTGGTATAAATAATGTATGAAAACCTTGTTTATTATCTTAAAGTGTTTAGAAAAAAAAATTACATATATATATATATATTATTAAATAAACATTTAGCCTGATACTGAGAATTGAAATATCTACTAAAATGAGTCATGATCACATACTGTCCAAAGGCCAGGCCGGTTTTGGCATTAAATTAATATACATGCCGCCCTACTACCAGCCACTCATGGTATCATATATTTCTTATAAAAATAAGAACCTATTTAAGAACCTAAATATCCTAAAACTCCACTAAGCACCATTTATATAAGAACCTGTTTAGGCTAACTTGGAAAAACCTAGGTTCTTATAAGCGGGTAAGTACTGTAGTTCTTGTAAGAACTAAGTATACTATAATTTTCACAATTCGATGATTTCAACATCTTTCAAGGCTTTGTTTAAATTTGGTCTGACTATGAACAAAATCAATACTTCGCTTATCTAGTGGATCATGAGCAAACGTGATAGGCTGGTAGCTTTAAAAATAAATCATATTATTTTCTCATGGGGTGTATAGGGTCGCGAATAGGGGCCATTTGGGAATCGTGCTACCCAAATATTTTTAAGTATTTTAAGTGCCATTTTTATAATGAAACTCTCAAATTACCTTTTCACCAATTATTGGATGAGGCTGATCATGATATCAAGAATTATCCAGACCGAGACGGATAACCAGACCGAGGCGGATAACATTGACAGATGTCTGGATAATTCTTGATATCATGTGCAAGCCGAATCCAATAATTGTTTTATTATATACAATTATATAAATGTAGAAACCTTTATGGAGTTTAGGTAGTAATGGCTGACAATTACGTCAGCTACAGACATTTTTTGATATTTTGCAGGTGGTAAGACATCAATAATTATCTGTAGGTTTTTAGACAATCACAATCGAGATTGTATGAGTATTCTATAATAATGTTGTTTACTCGGCCAGGGCCGTAGGGTGGTGTAAGCTCACTTCAACCGACTGACGCACTAGCTTGTACCGACTACATCCTATCGATCGTAGCTTGTCAAACAGTGGCGGATCCAGGGTTGTGATGTTCGGGAGGAGCGCACATGAAGAATCAGCACATTGTGATGTGTCTTCGTGGCTACGCTGCGAACCTACTATAGGGGGTCTGGGGGCATGCTCCGCCAGGAAAGTGTTTAATTTTGCAAAGCCCAGAAGTGCTTTTCCGGCGATTTCTGATAACAAAATTTGCGAAATTAGGGCACAACGCCGTTGCTTAAATATCAAATATCAAATCATTATAAATATCAAAGCCCAGCATATTATTTTCATAAAAGCCATTGAGTCGGACACGAGAGTAAAATCATAATATTTAATAAAGTTCTAACGTTTCGTTGTTATTATCACAACATCTTCAGAGAATAATTTACATGAGTGTAGTGAGACTAAATATATAATTACAGAGTATCATAAATTGTTTATATCGCTCATTATCTGAGCAATAAAATTGGTATAAATTACTCCTATGCTCATTTTCGAATTAGAATACATACCTGATCTAATATTCAATTCATTGTGTTATTTTGTTGGAAACTCGAGGTTTTTTTCATAATAATACCGTATGTTCTTAAACAGTATAGCTGAGACTCACGAGAATAACCCATTAGAAAGCTAACTGAACAATTGACAATTTTTTTAGATCATGTTTTTTTTAATGTCAACATATTTTAGATTTAAAACGATCAATTGCTGAACAACAACATGAAAACATCCAAATTTTATCATTGGCTTTGGAAAGTGCACATGATCGCAGCGTATGGACACGTGGTACGTTAATGTGATATTATGACTTGAACTTTACTATTAAACGATAATCAATCTACAATCTTGGACGAAACTGCTGAGACTGCATGAGACGGTATGCATAGTTTTTCCATTTAACTTAAAGCATTTGCGATAATCACTCCTCGCTCTCGATCCCCGTACAATGTTGTTTTCAGATTCCAGGATTGGGAGCAACATGGGCCGGTGAATCGTTTTCTTTAGACAACAAAAATTTTCGTTCGCAAAACAATGAAAGAAAACAAAGTTGTCTCAACAGGTTTTGTCCAAGATTGTAGGTATTGTCTAGCCTGGGATTAGGAGCGGGGATGCGAGGCGGCTGTATCCGCAGGCTATATAGGTATTGTCTGGAATCACGAAACTTTTTCAGGTTCTATGTTTTTGTTTACATTTATGCAAATTTGTGCAAGGTAGCTGTTACTGAATACGTACATTGTATTTTCAATATAATGAGTCGAATGATACAATAGAAATGGTGCTGTTTAAATATTAATTATTATATACATGACAAAATTGCTGCACTAGAAAACTCAAAGTGGCTGCCTGCATTTGCGATGTATTTGTTTAGAATAATTTCCCAGGGTTTCGAATGATGCTACTTGAAAATTATATCGAAATATTTTAAAAGGAATGCAGAGAACATGAGTGAGAACAATGAGTGAAACGTTTCTATTGTTCCTAACGGGAATGTCGTTATTATGAAAAGGCATGAATTAATACGGAGCGTAGGACTTGTTATTCGCTCAATATTGAATAAGCCTATTTACTAAATAAAATTGACTATATTGGTTGTATTCAGTAATTTTCAAAATATTCTCTTGTTAAAAATGGCTTCTGGGAACGTGCATGCTATAGTTATTTTGTTTCTGGTTTTACAAAACCTTCAGATGATAAGAAACGTTTTGACAAGTTGTATACTATAGACAACGTAATTTTGTCATATATATAATAAACAAGTAAATATATGATTTTGCTCGTGCAAGCTAGATTTACACTGCTCGTGATAGTTGAAAATTTTGCCAAATTGCACTCAATTTTTTGCACGATCAATTATTGCACTCAAAATAGCACTCCCGGCCGTCGAGATGCATGACGTCAGTATCCATGTTTGTCCGCTTTTACCCATAATTCTTGCGGTATAACAAAAGAAAATAGCTCATTTGCAATCATTTGTGAGGCAAATTTGGTTTGTTTGTCTGCATTTTGAGCTATTAATAGCAGCCAGACGCTACGCTATTGCGCTCAAAATTACACTCAAATATTTTGCACTGCATGCAATGTTGGCACAATTTCCTGAAATATCTCTCGTAGTGTAAATCCTTAATTGGACTCGCACATATTATATTATCATAAACCAATATAAGACGCAGTTCAGTTGCTAGTCGCTTCGAAGTTTGCCGAGTTTCCAGTTCTTACATGTCTCAATTGACTATGGTTACTCTGATGGTTTAATTTTTATAGCGTCTCAACTATAAAAATATAATTCATCTATATTTAGTCCGTCTGCCCGCGTCCATCCATTTCCATTTACTCATCCATGCCTTCATCTATATCTATCCCTCCATCCATCCATTTACGATCTCAAATCATTAGTAATTCATAAAATATAAACCGAGGAATATGTCAAACACAAGAAAAAGTGTTTCATCACATATCCAACACCGAGAAGTTGGTGAGACATAACATAGCACTCAAACAAACACGTATTAAAGGAGAAAATTGAGAAGAAAGTTGGGTTAATTTATACTATGGGTTCTTCCTCGCATCTCCAAAACTCCAATCATCATTTCCTTTTTTATCTTTATGAATTAATTAATGATAAGAGTATAATACAGTGTGTATCAAAATTAATTAATGATAAGATTTGATATACAGTGTGTATAAAAAAAAGCGAAACCTGCATAAAATTAAGTAATATTCTTTTAAAACAACCTATTGTGGTAGTTTAACAGCCTTATACCTCTGAGCAATTGGAAGAGAAAAAGCTTTTAAATACTTTCACCATGCATACATTTAAAGTTATCTTAATTGCCCGAGGTGTATAAAACCACGTTTTTTACGCATTCGTGGCTCAGAGGTGTCTATAGGGCTTTCAAACTACCATCACAATAGGTTGTTTTAAAGGCATACTAATTCAATTTAAAATGAGAATGAATAATATTTACGAGTGATATTTCAGCACCCATCGTTCACATGATTGATTGTTGTGTTAATAATGTTAATGTTATATAGATCATTCAAAAGACTCATGTAAATGGTCAGATGGAAAATGGGTAAAAGACAACTCAATTCAGCGCGGACATGGCCACCTTCGAGGTTATCATCACTGCAGCGTCGACCACAGACAAAACTGCAAATGGAACACACCTCACTCTCCATATCTCAACTACCGGTGGGTATTGATCGACCAGCGCTGTGAGGCGAAGAGAGTACACTTCCAGAGAGATCGTTTCCTCAAAGTGGTACAGAATAAAAAGATCGCATTTATCGGGGACTCTTTGACGAGAAATCACTTTCAGTCGCTGGCCTGTCTTTTGTACGCACGCAATGAACCATGGCATGTTATTAAGGAACATTTATACCGATATCGGTAAGTGTCTTGGATACTTTTTAATGTTTCATATAAGTATTCCTATTTTGAATGTCGATGCGACCAATCCAGAAATTCTGAAGACTTTGTTTGCATTAAACTATGAACGTACAATGCACACGCAGTCCACAATGCATAGCGGTACAATGTGTCCAACGTTCGTAGCGAAGGAACTAAACCTTATAGGGAAGTTTTGTAATTAACTTTTGTAATTAGTCTTTGCAAACGTAGATATGTCAACGAACTTAAAGCTTGATATTACGCGTCACACGTGAGATCGTTGTTCGATGGGGTGTTCCAGGAAGTGTCACTTTATTCTTAAGACAGCGGAGGTACTTTCCATAAATGTCGGCATTTGGAAATTATCTCAGTTCGTTTGTTGAGACGTAAGTTCTCATTGTCGTCCTTCAATATAAAAGTCTTTCTTCAAGGCATAGGTTGCAGCTTTTTGCCTAACTTGTGTTCGCGGCGGCGCGTTTTAATACAGACCTATTAATAGTAAACGGTTTGCCATTTATTTTCAAATTCCAAACGTGCTTCGCAAGTTCAGTCTCGTTTGCATACTTCTCGTCACACAATGATTTCTGGTAGTTATTAAAGCGTTGCTTGAAGTTGTTAACCGTCATTCCTATACACCGTACGTCGAGTCTGCGTTGTTTGTTGTTGTGCACGCCAGCTTTGTAGATGACACCTGCTACCATACAATTTCCTTTCACCAGGACCGTTTCGATAGTGCGAAATTCGTCGAGAAACATATAGGCGGGGTCTGTTATTAATGTTGACAAAATGGAAACTTTGATTTATTTTGAGGAAAACTATTGGTGGGTAATAGGTTCCTATTTATACGACGTATGTGCAGTACTATCGTGATCTAGGTGAAGACGCGAACTTCGCCATTGATGTGTATACGCAGTATACCAAGCACGCGCTGTTCACGTGAAAGACATTCGTTGCACAAATACTACAAAGGATGGCTTTTATATGTTTCTCAGAGTGATCCTGAAGAAAAACGAAAATAAACATCGCCATTTTTGTTCTGCGACACTCAGGTCACTCACGTTACAATGGCTTGATTTTTTGTAAAATAAGTCTTAAAGTGCTCCTGTAATAGTAAACATACCCCCGGAAACACTACATCCCCCCCCCCGTAGACGGTCGGACACCTCTTTGATGGTCGGTGGAATGTTTTTATTATGTATATATATATAGTTTACTTACAATGGGTTACATAAATATTGATTATCAACCAAAAAAGTTCGTTTACATAGCCGAGTGGTCTGTGTTATTGATTTTTAGTTGTGAGAGCGGGGTTCGAATGTTGGGTGAGTATATAATTTTTCCATTTTTTTTAATTTTTACTTTACTTTTTTTCTTTTTAATAGGGTTAGGATTAAGGTTAGGTTATGGTTAGTTTTAGGGTTTGGTTTAGAATATCATCAAAAAAATAGGGTGCGTAAAAAAGTCCCAAGATTCCACCGACCATCAAAGAGGTGTCCGACCGTCTACGGTTTCGAAATTTGCGCAGGCGCCACGTACTGACCGCATCCTGTCGAAGGAGAATCCCAACGCTGAGTACAGAAAGTGCAGCTGCAGAAATAAGACCGAATGCCCTCTAAAAGGAAATTGTATATGGTAGCAGGTGTGGTCTACAAAGCTGATGTGACAACAACAGACAACGCAAACTGGACGAACGGTATATAGGGATATAACAAAACGAAAAGGTGGTCAACTACCGAGATCAGTTTAGGAACGAAATACTGACGTTTCAGGCGGAGCCCTTCATCAGAGTAAGACGAGATGAAATAAAATATGCTAAAATGTTAAATCATTTTCTATTTTTACAGTCGATCATCTAACAGACTGAGGGGGGGGAGAGTACATGGTTACTGATCAACGGTAAAAGAGGAAAGCAAATAACTTATCCCTAGCAATTTCGATCCCTGTTTGGGACTCTAAGGATTTTATATTGACGATCGAACAATTTAATGTTGAGTTGCATGAAACTAACAGGACAGAAAATAATTACATTTGATAGTACAGTAATCTATAGGTTATTACATATTGTTTTTATATCGATTATTTAGCTAAATAATTCATGGTAATGCATTACGAAATCTAGGAAATATAGACGTAGGAATGTATTTCGTCTCAGTTTTCATCTTTCTGTATGTTAGGTATCCAGATTTCGGTGTAGCCATTGAGTACATTCAGTCAAACTATTTGGTTGAACAGACAAAAGAAGATTGTGATAGTGATCCCACTGTCAAAGTCAGAGATACTCCTTGTCTAGATATAGAAAGAGTTGATAGTGCCTGGGGGAATCGCATTAAAGAGTTCGATATTGTGATCTTATCTACCGGTGGTTGGTGGGAGCATGACCTGCTCATGAGACAGGCAACAAAACGAGTCAATGCGTCTTTTCGATACTCAAAAGAGACATTTTATAAAGCCCTCAGGACGGTAATGGATTATCTTAGTGACTTTGAGCAAATTGATCTGTATTGGAGGTGTTCTGAGGTAAGATCATGTTATTGTATAAGAAAAGTGAGAATTTAACTTCATGTATATAACGTGGCCGGGCCTCTAAACACGTATTTCGGTCTACACTACACAACGATAACAATGCGATAAGGATAAACGATAACTATACGATAATTATACGTCCCCCCAACTCTTGTTCAATATAACTCAGAAAAATGGTTGATTTTAGGTGCATGATATTTTTAAACCGCATAGTATTCGAATGGGAGAATTCGACACTAGCAGTAAAAGAACTATTTCACAAATTCGGTGATGGGTTTTGCGGTTGTTCCGTATATTCAAGGGATTACGGAACCAATTAAAAACTTAGGTAGTTTCAACGTAAAAGTTGCTCAAAAACCTTTCTTGACGTTGGGTCATATTTTTGCAAAACCTAAGGATCGTATTGCGAAGGAACAGAAGAAAGACGCTATTAATTTATTCCATTCCGTGCAATGACTCATGTGATCAGGAGTACATCGGTCAGACTAAACGTAAGTTTCGTACGCGTTTAAAAGAACACCAAACGGCTGTTTTCTTTTCAAAAGAGGAAAATTCTGCTTTGTCGGAGAACGCGTGCGTAACCTACCATGAGATTGCGTGGGAAAATTCCAAAATTATTACCACTAATCCGCGGTACCATCAGAGACGTTGTCTCGAGGCTTGGCATATCAATAGCGCCCACGCCCCATTGAATCGCGATGACGGTGGTTTATTACCAGAAGCTTATTTGCATCTTGTCAGAATAGACGAACGAACGAACGAACGAACGAACGAACGAACGAACGAACGAACGAACGAACGAACGAACGAACGAACGAACGAACGAACGAACGAACGAACGAACGAACGAACGAACGAACGAAACTTTATTTAAAGAGGGTAGCACGTAACACAACTCAGGTGATAATCTTGTGGCCCTAAAGGCCCGGCACACTACACAACGATAACGATACGATAACGATACGATAACGATACGATAACGATATACGCGGTCTGCACACTGCAACGATAAATCGTTAACGAAACAAAAGCCGCCAAAATGGCTGATCACGAAGAAGAATAACTTCTCGTGTTATTGCTGCTACTATAAGAAGAAAAAGAAAGCAAAAGAAGAAAGTGCGACGTTGTTGGGTGGATGAGATTAATGATTCTAGGCTTCGGATGGGAGAGTTCCACACGCTAGTGAGAGAACTGTCGTCATACGAAGACAATCTTCGCTCCAATTGCGTTCCATATGTCTTTTCTTACGGGTATCTTTAAAATAGGATGAGACTTGTCGTAAAGTATAGGATTCTTCTGAACTTCCAGAATTAGCTGTTCTTCCTGGCATGATTTGTCACACTGCATGTCGAGCAAGCATGCTGTTGTTGTGCGTGATAACAAGGAGTAGCACGGGTGAAAGGGGTTAATGATGGATAAAACACAAAAAGCTCAATTGTAAACAAAAGCGGTGATTGGTCAAAATATTTATCGTTATCGTCCGACTGAAAAAAAATCGCTCAGGTGAGCGATATTAAAATCGTTTACGTTATCGTCCAACGATAATTTTATCGTTATCGTTGTGGTGTGACCACCAACAGATATTTTATAGGTGAACGATCTTTTTTATCGTTATCGTATCGTTATCGTATCGTTATCGTTGTGTAGTGTGACTGGGCCTTAACGATAACGTCATTATCTGTTCTAGTTCTATAACCTAAGATAACGTCATCATCGGTTCTATGAGGTTATAAATAGGGATCCTAACTTTACAACGATCATCCCTGATGAATACACTAGATTGGAGTGTCGAAACCTTGGGTAATGGACAGTAACTTTTAAAGTTACGTTCAAAAAACTTGTTAAAGCCAGAGTAGCGTCAAACTATGTCTAATTCTGTGATATTTTACATCATCTGAAGAACGATGTTGCAAAAACGTTTACTCATTTCAGAAGGCCTATTATAATTAGCGCTCGACTATGGAAAGACGTTTGTCTAGTTATATAGGTGGATAATAATGGCGAAGCAGCACGAATGGTAAAATTGTAAACAAAAGCGGCGATTGATCAATACATTTATCGTTATCATCCAGTTGCTATCGTTATCGTCCAACGATATGGATATCGTTGTAGTGTCACCGCCAAAGTACATTTTATGGAGAACGATTTTTATGTATATTGTTATCGTATCGTTATCGTTATCGTATCGTTATCGTATCGTAATTATCGTATCGTTATCGTATCGTTATCGTATCGTTATCGTATCGTTGTGACCGGGCATCATGCAGGGTGTTTCAAAATAAACGAAACCGGCATAACATTATAATTAGTATTCTTTTCAAACAACCTATTGTTGTAGTTTGAAAACCACAGACACCTCTGAGCTACAGGAAGAGAAAAAGCTTTTAAATACTTTCACCATGTACACATTTAAAGTTATATCAATCGCCCAAGGTGTACAAAATCATGTTTTTTTAATTACGCATCTGTGGCTCAGAGGTGTCTAGGACTTTCAAACTACCACAATATGTTATTTAACTAATTAATTTTATACCGGTTTCGGTTTTTTTATACCCACTGTAAATATATATAGACTTTCATTAATGGCCACCGAATTAGCACAAAGATAACTAACATGCAAATGCTATATCTGAAATGAAGATCTAAACTATAGAGCACTTTCACTTGACGTCATGGCGCCATATTGGTCTACCTCGACAAAAGATTTTTAAGTAGTTTATTTTGTTATAATTACACCAACATGGCCGCCATGCCTTTTGTTATTTGAATGGCTTCAATTTAGAAAATGGAGAAATAGGACAGTCTACCTCATTAAAAATTCTAAGAATGCTTACTATAAGAAACTTAATAATATCACTATAATCCACGTCAATTGTGGAGTATCTTTAAAAATGTTATGCCGTCTAACGCCAAGCCATACCTATTGCTTTGGTTATTGATGATAAAATTATGGAAGATCCTAAAGAAATTGCGAACCTTTTCAATTCATAATATATGCTTCGATAGCAGTAAATCTTTCCTCGTCATCAGCACCATCAAATCTAAATTATCAAGATATACAGGGTAAATCTGATAAGACTAAACTTTCAATTCCTCCTATGACTCTTGATAATGTTCATGATCATCATGATAAATTATCCCTTACAACTTAATAACATGGTTATCGAGGAGGTGAAAACGGCAAAACTTCTTGGTATTACATTTGACTCTAAAATGGGATTGTCAAATTAATCCAATTTATAATACGATTAACTCGAGACTTTATTTGTTTAAAAGAATCCGACAAAGTCTTCCTCATAATTTTCGAATTCCATTTTATTGTTCTTTAATTTATCCTCACCTGTTATATTGTTGTACCATATGGGGTAATGCACGAAATGAGTGACTCGATGATCTATTACTGCTACAAAAAAGAGCAGTCAGACTAATACTAGAACATGATTCTAGAGCTCATTCCATTGAATTATTTCGCCAGCTTGATTGGATTCCATTTCATAACATTATTAAAATGAGGAAAATCCTATAAGTTTACGTTACTGCCTAGTGATATAAGAAAAATATATACCTTTTGCTGCGAGACCTCCAGTGTCACCACGCGATCATCTCTAACAAATTTGAAAATTCCAGCTATCAAAACTGAGTTAGCTAAATCTAAATTATCATGCAGTGGAGAAAATCTCTTTAACTCTTTGCCTGATGATTTGAAGGATATTGCAAGTCACACTGTTATTTCATATAAGAAAAAACTTAAAAAATTCTTTATTGCCTTAAATTACAAAGTTGATCATGTTAGTAAATTTAGCTCCTATGTTTGTAAACATGTTGTTGTTTGTCGCTGTGTCACTTACCAATCCTAATTTTGGTGGGTGATGCAGCGAAAAATAGCTAGGGGTTTAGTAAAAATGCTCTATAACAGTCGTAAGGCTGTAGAACATTATTAGCATTGCGTTATGGAAACAATAAATTACTTAATATATTTTGTCGGTTTGTTTTATTTGGCATTTTTGTCTTAATACTAGGCTTTTCTCGTGGTAATGCTTTAATGTTTATTATTAGTACTAAAGTTCTTAAAGAAGCTGCTAACACTCTATGCATGTAAACTAATATGTGCTTGCTGGATCTTACAAGGGAAACTACTAGACTGAAATGTGAAACTTTTAAACTCTCTCCCGATTACTAGTACTGTTTGCCAGTTATAATTCTCTGTACCAGCACTGTTTTACCAGTTCTAATCTTTGTACCAATACTGTTTTGCCAGTTCTAATCTCTGTACCAGCACTGTTTTGCCAGTTCTAATCTCGGTACCAGCACTGTTTTGCCAGTTATAATCTCTGTACCAGCACTGTTTTACCAGTTCGAATTCTCTGTATCAGCATTGTTTTACCAGTTCTAATCTCTGTATCAGCACTGTTTTGCCAGTTCTAATCTCTGTACCAGCACTGTTTTACCAGTTCTAATTCTCTGTACCAGCACTGTTTTACCAGTTATAATATCTGTACCAGCACTGTTTTACTAGTTCTAATTCTCTGTACCAGCACTGTTTTGCCAGTTATAATCTCTGTACCAGCACTGTTTTACCAGTTCTAATTCTCTGTATCAGCACTGTTTTACCAGTTCTAATCTCTGTATCAGCACTGTTTTGCCAGTTCTAATCTCTGTACCAGCACTGTTTTGCCAGTTCTAATTCTCTGTACCAGCACTGTTTTACCAGTTCTAATCGCTGTACCAGCACTGTTTTGCTAGTTCTAATCTCGTCTCATTTTATAGGTGAGTCATTTTTACGGTGGGGAGTGGAATACTGGTGGCATGTGTCGAATGGATACACCAAGTGACGAGCCAAGTTATAATGCAGTTTCTCTGTTTCTGCGACAGGTTATATTAGAAGCAATTGAGGACACGCCAACATCCTTTTCCCTTCTAGACATTACAAAAATGAGCAGTTTCCGTCAAGACGCTCATCCCTCTAGTCAGAGCAACATCGGAGGATTTACTGATTGCAAACATTGGTGCCTTCCAGGACTTCCTGATCATTGGAATGAAATATGGATGAATATGCTGAACAAAACTCTTGTTACATAATAATAATAATAATAATAATAATAAAAGACGTGTTAGGAGCATTATACAATAGTCTCAATGCTCTTACAACAATATATTCTTAATTTTACTTACTCGTGCTTTGAGATCATCTGACCGAAATCTACTACTTGAGCCAAAATCCAAAACGGTGACTCTTGGAGAAAGAACATTCTCGGTTGCGGTACCAAAACTGTGGAATTCATTACCACAGGAAATTAGAAGCTTTGATATGTTAAGTAGTTTTAAGTCAGCACTTAAGACTTTTCTTTTTTAAAATTAATAGTTTTTTGTTCATTAATGAAACTGTAATTATATTTAGTTAGCAAATCAGTAATATAAACAGGCGCCTGGCCATGCAAAGCCTTTACACGATCTAGCAGTGCGGTAGTAGATCAAGTTCTTAACGGTTAGTTTATTTGGCTTAAATTGTAGTGAAAGTATCTTGGAGTTTAATGTTTGCAAGCCACAAGATTATGTATCTTCAAATAATAATTTCGAGCATAAAGGCAAAAAACATTGGCGACAAAAAATAACTACTTTTCATATCGAATATATCAGTTTAATATCAGTTTGACCCTATCAGTAGTATAGGGAACAGGGCTGCGGGCTCAATTGATGTCAGCTGTGAGTATAAATACCAAAACGTCACCAAATTTATAACAAATCACGATTCGACAAAATTTAGTGTCGTTTCGGTAAATCTACGTTTACGGAAAACATCGGAAAACATCGAATAAGCCCACAACCCTGTTCTCTATACTACTACAGCAATCGTTAATCGAGCTAAACACCCCTCCCGTTTTCTACTCAATTGATGTCAAACACATGCGAGACTAGCGAAACAACACCAAATTTATACCAAATCACAATTTTCACTAAATTTAGTGTTATTTCAGTCATATTTTAAAATAGAGAGTGTCGTTTCAAAATTCTCGCAAATTACATTTAGGAAAAAATAGAAAGTGTCATTTCAACATTTTCGCGTGTTAAAAAAAATGTGGTGCGAGCGGTCTCACATATTAAAAAAATAGAAAGTGTCATTTCAACATTTTCACAAATTTGTCGAATCACATTTAAAAATAGAGAGCGTCATCTCAACATTTTCACAAATTTGTCAAATCACATTTAAAAAATAGAAAGTGTCGTTTCAACATTTTCACAAATTTGTCAAATCACATTTTCACAAATTTGTAAAATCACATTTAAAAATAGAAAGTGTCGTTTCAACATTTTCACAAATTTATGTGTCGTAAAAGTGTCTCACGCGTGATAAAATTGCCACCTGTTAATAATAGATTAGTCCGTTTGTTCACTATTTTCAGCGTTTGTCGCCTTACTTTTAAAATGGTGATCGTACACATATTTCGACGTTGTGATCCCTCCTGACAACAAACCCAAGAAAGGCACACTCGGCGTTATAATCGCGACAATGCTCTCAACGTCTTTCTTTAGTAGCGGGTCTTTTTGCAACTCGTCATTTAGTTCCTCAGGGTTCTCGATAGCGTTCAACCCATCTAGTAAGCTGGCGAATTTGCTGATTAGCAAGTCAGTGAGAAAAGCGTTTGCGATTTCCATTCTCTTCAACTCGTATTGACGCCATATCTTATCAATAACTTTTGCGGACGCTTTTTTAATGTACGCTTCGGACTGACTCACCACACCGTCACCGGACAGTCTAATTAGTTCGGATCTCCTAACGTCAATGTTGTCTTCCACAGTCGAAGTGTCAGCGGTCTCCTCAACTAGTTCCTCAATTGTAGGATCTTCATCGCTTTTGCGTTTCACCATCGCGTTATTACTTATACCCATATTTTATTGCGGAATAACAACTTCGTGACTGTATGGATAGCGCAGTGAGATTTCGAGTCTAGCGTACTTATTATTTTTTAATGCGGTCACAATCGTCGATGCTTCTTCTTTGCTAATGTCTCCAAGGTAATCGTCAATAACAACCTTCATATCACTCTTACTCGGACAGTAAAAGCAAATGAGCTTACTAATGTTTTCTCTATACGGTTTTGCGATCGACGTCAGTTGTTGTGTGATGACAATAACGCTCAACGTAAAATGTCGCGCACTAAAAGCTAGGTTAACCAATTGACTAGTCCTATTCTTAACATCTTGAGAACTCGCACAGTCGTCCAACACAATCAGAGTGTTAGTGCCTTTAAAAACATTTGTCACACACTTGAGAACAGCGTCGACACTGTCTTGCGCGCAGTCTATCGCTAACACGTCGGGGTCGCGTACATATTTCCAATCTTGATACGCTTTGTTCCACTCGAAAGTAGGACAAATCAACACAATGTAGTCAAACTTACCGCGATACTCAGATTCCAATGTTTCCAGCAAATAATGCGTCTTACCACAAGCTGTCATACCAACAATTAGCGCATTAAACGGGGTCTCCATTAACTTACGTTTGATTTAATACTGGATTGACTGCAACCCATTGTTCATGAAGTTGACCAGCCCATCACTCATCACAAACACCCTGCACATAACGTTCGCAGTCGTCGCTTTCTTAGTGATCTCAAGAAGCACGCCGGATTGTGTGTTCACAATTTTTTTACCAGTGGCGACGTTGTAATTATCTTGAACGCTCCTCAAGTCGATGACTAACGCAAAACTGCTTTTGTAGAATTTCTGTATGGTCATGAACTGAGCGTGTTCTTCACCCAACCCAAACAATCGTTTCGCTTCTGCGTAGAACTTCGACTTTGGGATGCCTTGTGAGTGCACACTATTTGGCACACCTTCAATTGTGATTCTAACACTCTCGATATTTGGGTAAAGAAACTCCTCACTGTCTGTTCGCACCTTATTCGTGAATAGCAACACAATCGCCTTCATGCTTTTTCTTGGAAGATTAATGTTTTCGTTCACAATGGTTGTGCCCTTATCCCATTCAGTGGTTTTCATCAATGTGACGTGTTCGTATGACAAACTACGACCACTTGCATAGCCTGACGTTATTTCGTCAGCGAGCTCCTGGTTATCAATCGTCTCGTACTCAAGCTCGAGATTCTCCAGAGTGTATCCACCCACAGCGCTACCAGATTGCGCCACCATGATGTCTGTGGCCTTCGGAAGTGTGATCACATACTGCAAGTTGTTGTTCATGCTAAAAGGAGCGTACAACCCGTGGTCATTCATAATCTTACCAAGCTTAATCCGCTGCTTCGTCCCAATCACACCAAACATTAACGCGTCACTAACCTTAACAACGTCTCCACTCGTCGCGCCACTGTCATCCTTAGAAATTAGCTTTCTCAAGTTCTCACCACCAATACCATAGTCAATCATTTGATTTCGCACAGTGATGCTTTCCCAAAGGTCGCGATAAACACTAGTGTAATTTTCCCCACTGTTGTCGTACACAGCTTCTCCAGCTAGCCTCACAACAAGTTTCTCAACCAACAACTTGCTAACATTGTTCAAGAACCAGCTTTTGGCGTTTGCATTCTTAAAGTCGAACGCTAGACCCAACGACCCAGGCACCAAACAGCTGCTAACCTTAAGCTTTGGTATATCAATGTAAAGTTCCTCACCAGGACTGACCTTATTAGGGTTCAACGTGATCACATGCTGTGTTCTCGCCCCTTTTATGACACCCATAGTCGCTCGTCTAAAACCGGGGCTCAACTCTGCTGACGTGACGTTCATATACTTTACATATGTTTTATCATCTTCGAAGCTGAGACCCTCGAAGCTGAGACTACCGTTTTAGCTTGTAATAATCATAAGCAAACCACGCAAGTACCACCGCGAGCACCCACAGATTTTGAGCCAACCACGCGAGACCCTTTGCACCCAACGTCAACATATTGTAAATTAAGTTAGCCAACCCAACGGCCCATGGACCCATTTTCGTTATCGCGTTCTTAACAGCCTGTGCGAGTGACCTCGTGGCCATAGCGCCTTTCATAACAGCGGACCTACCAGCGATAATAATTGTTGTTATAATTCCAGCCATTGAAATTGCTACAGCGCTCAACCCAACCATATTCTCTTTAGCCCATTCCTTGAATCTCTGAAACCTGTCAATGTCGACTTCTTGTTGCTCTCTAACCTCCTCTATTTCTAACTGTCCTAAAGTTCTGTATTTAGCTTGCGTAAGCCCAATCACTCTTTCTTGTAGATCAATGTACTCTTCGTTCTCTGCAGTTGTGAGGTCTTTTCCCTCGAGCTCTACTATTCTTTCGTTCGCTTTGTCTATCGCTTCTTGAAAATGGTTTGCTTGTATTCGCAATGCACCATTAGCACCTATTCTTGATTCGCGCGCCACACCATCACTTGGGTTGAGCACACCATTCAGCTCGCGGTTTTCGTCTGGTGATAGCCCAGGTGTGTCATCATAACCCACTCTTGTCTCAATTACTGGGAAGTCGTCTGGGATTACTTCTGTTGTGACAGCTGTTGTTTCTGTACTCTCAGGGATTTGATCAACTAACTGTTTGAACTGCTCAATCGCGTTTTTACTACTCACGTCTTTACTGTAGATCAAGCCTTTTTTCCCAGGTATTAGAATTCGTTTGGGTTTTCCATATTTACCATCTTTGTTCATCGGTTTGAAAAGAATAGACCCTGAGCCTGTCACATACGACCTGTTGGCTATTTCCCTTGACGCGACGTCATGACCGAGTTTTTTTTTATACAACTCATACGTTTTCTTATCTATCAGCTTGACTCTTTTTACTTGATTTTTTTTTATCTCTTTGTTGAACACGTTTATCTTGTCCAATCTTCTATAAAGATCGTCTGACCTCACCTCAAGAGCCGTGCTGTAGCTTGTATCATTGACGTCACCATATGACCCCTGTTCAACAAACTCCACCGCGGGGACTTCTGTGTTAGTTCCCCTTATTGTCACCGTCTTACCATCATCAGTGTCAACAAACGACGTCTCTTTTTGCCCACCTCGCCTCGCGTCTAGCTCACTCATTATCTTTTTCGCGTGGTCTTGATAGTCGTCGTAATTAACACGAACGTCTTCCGGCATGTTGTCTTCAGTGTACTCACCGTACATGCCTTCAATAAAATCTTCGATATCGGCAAGCGTCTTTTCTAATTGCTCGTCACTCTCACCTTCGTACTTGTCAAAGTTTTCCATCTCGATCTCGTCAAAACCTTCCCCACCCTCAGCCATATTATATTAGCTCACATTTTGAATGTCGCTTTCTGGTATCCACGAATTATGTTTGCTCTCATAACCCAACCATTTAACCAGCGCCATCTTCCTCCCTCTGACTTTCTTTCTTTTCAACACCTTTTCGACTCTGTACACGTCGTCGCCACCACGTTCCCTATTGACCAGCGATAACTCCTGTTCATAAAATTTACCAATAATCTGTTCACCGGTGTGGTCCTCAATTTCGTACACGTTCGGATCACCACGAATAACCTTTGCCACTTTAAACAGCTCTTCAGTGAAGTTGGCTTCATAGCCCTTTGTGAACACACTCTTGTATTTACTAATTCTCACCGATTGACCAATCTTGAACTTTGGCAATGGGTTGTCTGCAAATTGATGACCAAACAAAGTGGTCCAAACTTCACCCTCATTTGACTTATTGACATCCTTCGGCTTCATCATAATACTGCGGTTCACATTGCTATTGTAATTGCCCACGAACTGAACCAAAACATCAATCCATTTGTACGTCCCATGAGTGTAAAAGTACTTCCACATAATACTCTTCAGACTTCTATTAAAACGCTCAACAACAGCGGCCTTTTTATCACTCTTAGTGCTGAAATATTCAACACCATGTTCTTTCAACAAACTTTTCACCCCAACATTGTAAAACTCAAGTCCATCGTCAAATTGCGCTAACTTAGGCATGGTTCCAAACCGATCTTTAAAGTCAACCAACAATTTTCCAACAGCCTTAGTCATGTTCTTAGTGTCTTTTCTATAAACTGCAATGCCAAAAGCGTATCTACTCAATATTTCAATGCCTGTTAGTATCCAATAATAACCTCCATTCTGTTTTGAATACTTACTCATGTCCACTAAGTCCATTTGAAGCTCTTCACCAAGAAACCCAACAAAAGTCGCGCGGAATTCATGTCTTCTCACAATGGGTTTGTACCTAGTGTAAGTGTCCTGCGCTGTCAACCACTCTTTCACTGTTTTTCTAGTTACTTTCAATCCGTCTCCCAACGCACTTTGATACAACCTCTCTACACCACTGTACCCTGTCTTAGGATTGTAGTAAATATCTCTCAACCCTTGCTCTGTCTCCACACCAAGCTCCATATAACTCACACAATATACAGTTCCAATAACACCGCGCCAACGTCAGCGTCACCATTGTTTGGTTTAACACGAAACGTCATACTTGAGTAAATACCTTTTTTAATTCTCACCTTTGACTCAACATACGCATAACGTTGTATCCCTCCATCAAGAGACTGCTCGGTGGGTATTGGCAGTGTCGTGATCACATCGCTACGATTCCCGTCAGTGCCCACGTTGCTCTCCGTCTCAACAGCGTCGCACGAGACCTCTACATACTTTAGACCTCTGTTCATGTCAATCTTGTTTGGACTGTCATTCCACTGACCACTAACGTAATCACCGCGTCCTTCGCGAAACCGAGCAAAAGCCCAATGTCACCTAGCCTAAGTTCTACTTTGGGGGTTCCCAGCGTCCTCAGAGACTGAACTTTGACCCTACTTTTACCTGTGGCCATCAGTCTCTCCACCACGAGGTCCATCATAAACACCCTGAGCGTGTGTCGTAGAGCTCTAACCAACGCGTCGAAGTCGTAGTAGCCCACACCCACTCGAACTGGCCCGACTTCCGACGTTGGTTTTCCTGTAGAAATATCGAAGAATTGAATATCACCACTACCCACCACATTGTCATAGCTCCAAAACACAGTGGCTGTCTTGACTATAATGTGTGGGGCTATCGTGTGTGTGGCTACTACACTGTAGTCAAAGGTCACAACTTTCTCCACACCTTCAATGAGCACCGTCAACTTTTTGAGGGTTGTTGTGTGTACGCCGCTTTTCAACGTAGCCACCAGAGTCGAACCCATAGTTTAGACTCATTACTTTAGCGTGCGTTTAACGTTAGCTACTCAAGCGTTGCGTACAAATCCAACAATATGTCACCAACATCAACACCACTACCATCTTGGTCAGTCACATTAAACACCAGCTGTGTAAAAGCGCCTTTGTTTATCGACACCTTCGACTCAATGTTGAAGAATTGTTGAACAGAGCTCTTCAGTGGTTGGGTGGTGGTCAATGGCAACTCAACGATAACCTCGCTTTTGCTACCATTAACAATATTCTCAGGTCTGTTCACAATGCTGCAACCCACTTGTACGTACTTCAGCCCTTTGTTAACGTCCACAACATTAGGGCTGACCAAACCACTACTACTCACCGTTGTGTTATCGTTGAACCCTAACAGCTCTCCAAATTTAAACAGCTCTAATTGTTGGTCAGTTTTTATCTCACACTTTGAATTGTGTTTGTTGGCTACTAGCTCGATAGCCCCTAATCCCTTCAACTCGTCGGCAATCATTTTAAAAGTGTGGTACCCAGGCTCAAAAACGTGTTTGTTACTGTTGTAACTTATTTCATCATTCACACCGGTCTCCACGTTAACATAGTCCCAAAAGATGGTCGCTTTTTTTACTAGTAAGTGAGGGTCTGAGCCAAACGTCAAAAGTGCTTCTGGTAGATCCACAGTTTCCGTTGGACCTCTAATCAACACTACAACCCTGACCATATAATATAGTGTGTGTTATGTAGATGCTAACAAAAAGAAAGCAAGGTGAACTAATTCTTCTTAGTGAGTTTCCAAACGCGCAACTAAACAAGTTTGAGTTTGGGTACAACCTTGCAGACGACAATAAAACAGTTAAGACCGTCGACATTTACTTCAAGTCAGGCCCAAAGTACTCTGACATGGTAAACATAAAGTCATCAAAGTTCACGAAGAACAAGGGCTTCACGAAATTCCTCAGCAACACACCAAGATTCCCAAAAATATGGTCGAGCGATGGGCGTGTCCTAAAGTTACTACTGACGGAGACCCACAAGAGCTACAGAGAAGTCGCCACGTTTCCACCATATGTCCTAAATTACCCAACCCACAATTTTGACGTCTTTGTTGACGACAATAACTCCTTCAAATCAAATCTACCGAAAATATTCATCGACACCAAAAAACGTTACGACGACAAAGCAATTGGTGGTAACGTTAACACAGTTTGGACTCTAACGGAGAGTTATTATCAAGCGATCGCAGGTATGTACATCGCTACATACCGCTCAGGGGTGTCTCTACAAAACTTAAGTTATCACGTCGACGTCCCAAAGCAAGTCGTGGGTCTCATGAGGTTTCACGTGTACTTCACCATTCGTCGTGTGATGTTTCGTTTGAGTAAGAGTCAAGTTGACATTAACAACATCTTAAGACTGTACCTCCCTGACTGGCGACTTTTGAAAGGACATATACCATTGACTGATGTTGACAATAGATACATCAAGGACATCCAAGGTGATTATCGTCGGTATTGCCCAAGACACTCTGACGGGTTCACACCATTAGGACAAGAACTACTAAACCAATCGATTGAAGTTTACATGTACGCCATTCTTGGAGCCCAAGCGAGGTCAAAGCAAAGCATCGTGGGAACTAGAGCTAGTGCTCGAGAAACGCAACAAATCTTTAGAGACATCGTTGAAAACGCCGTGGTTCAATATTCACCGAGTGTTTGGATCAACCTTATGAACAAAGCGATTAGTGACACCAACGTTAAGCTAGACACAGCTGTGACACCCAACACTTGGCTGATCCCCAGAAGCATGGTCTTGTTAAAGGACCCCATCGTTGGTTACAATAACGTGCTAAGAACTTCGTCCGAAACTGGGATGACGTTTGGGTATAATGACGGGTTGAACTACCACCGAGTGCCAAAAGCGAAGCACAAAAAAGTCCACCAAGCGGCAGGACTTCACTTGGAAACTCTAGCTGCACCACCCGCAAAGAAAACAGTGGTCACCACCAATCAAATAGCGCAGACCACCACAAGTAAGTCAGACACGACAACGCTGGCGATAATCTTAGGGTTCTCAGCAGTCTCTGGCTATCTAGTAACCAAATACACCTTGAAGTAGTAATGAGTCTAAACTATGGGTATGAGTCTGACGACCCTCACGATAAAATACTAAAGAGAACGAAAAGACATCTGGACGAAGATCCCAAATTAAGTGCGACTGGTGGAAGGATGTCTGGAATAATAGACATGCAAGGCTCAGCAATAAAAAACGTAGCAGACCCAGTCGATGACTCAGACGCTACCAATAAAAGAACTCTAGAGCAGCTACTATCAGGTTTCCTCAAGAGTCAGTCCTACAACATTGTGCTTGACTTCAACGTTAGCACACACGCCTTAAAAAACGTGGAGTTTCACACCAACGGTTCAAACAAAGTGAAAGCCATTGGTGAAACAAGTAAATTAGTGCAAAACAACCCAGCTTATGGTCCTATTGTCGGCATCAGCGGTGTGAGTCAAAGTTTTCTATCCCCCGTGTTAACACCAATCCCACTTGAGTCAGGTCTCCATTTTAATTGCCCGAGTATGCAATGGTGTGATCTTTCCATTTTTGTCGTAGTGAGGTTACCTACTCGCACCGCTGGGTCAAATTGGGAGACAATTATATCAAACGACGACGGTCAGTGGGACAAGTTCATAGGGTACAAGACTGGTATGACCAACGGACTCGCGTATATGGTGGTAGCATCCCAGCGATGGAGAGCATATGCACTATTCCGAGTAGCGTTGACATAAGTAAAATGCATATGATATCAATACATTGGCAAATGGACAATTCACACGTCAGGGTCAATAACGTTAAGTCAACCGATTCAGACTTCGTAGCAAACATGAAAAAAATAGGCACACCCTATGGAACAATTTTTGGAATACATCGACCAAGAATACCACTCGCACCCTATGCATACCCATCGTTGATAGAATTCTACGGCGTGAAAATTGTGAGTGGCTACATGACGAACCGAGACATCATAATCATGGGTGGAAAAATGATGAAGGAATATGGTGTAAAGTAAATGGGAGCATGTATTTCGAGACCTCATGAAACATATAAGATAAATAAGACGACTGACCACATGTTCAAAGCTGGTGGATCATTTGGTCGCGGTGACGTTACTCTCGAGCTCCACGCTGAGATTGGTATGAGGTCTAAAAAGACTTATGGCGAACCTATTACGTTACCAGAGTCAGACAAAGTAGGAGTGGTAGGAGACGTGACCTAAGTTAAAATGGGTTGGCTTAGAAAACTGATTCGTAACATTAGAAACTTTTTCAGACGACGTAGAAAACTGAGGACTAATAAAACGTATTTGCTGCATTGGTACACAACAAACCAGATCTATAAAAAACCTGACACCTATGTCAAGTAGTTTTTTTTTTGCGGGGCTATAGTAATGGCAACCAACTCAGTGCAATTATTCGATGGCCACCAAATCACAACGGTTAATCACAACGGTGAAATATGGTTCAAAGCGAAAGAAGTCGCGAGCGCTCTAGGTTATGCTCGACCAAAAGACGCAGTGCACGACCACGTCGAACCTGACTGTAAAATGAAGATGGAACAGACCTCGTTTATCAACGAACTTGGGGTCTACTCATTGACGTTCTCGAGTAAATTGGAGCGTGCGAAACACTTTGGAAGGTGGGTGCACTCAGAAGTCTTACCAAGCGTTAAAAAAAGTTTAGCTGACGTCGGTCTCAAACACAACCAGTTTAAAATGATCACTGAGTTCGACCTTCATACGAAAGTTGTTGGTTTTCTTAGGAAATACTATCCAGAAGCTATTTTGATAGCCGCTTGTGGTGAGAATCAAGACACTTCGAGTAAAAGAATAAATTCATGGAGAAAAGGTTACCAACGTGGAACACCTGACTTGATTATTGCCAATGCAAACCGACAGCACAGCGGACTAGTGATTGAGTTCAAGAATCCAGGTGGCACAGGTAAGACATCTGAAGAGCAGGAGTCTCTGCTACTCAGATATAAATCCGCTGGTTATCTAACACTCTTGTGCGACTCATACGACGACGCTATTACCACAGTAGTAAAATATTTCTTTGACGTTGGGTTTCAGTGCTCCCAGTGTTTTCGTAAATTTAAAAATAAATCAGCGTTGAGTAACCATGAGAGACGCTATTGTAAAGAGACTTTTTAGACAGCGAGTAATAAGTCGAATTAGCACTCGTTCTCGTTGTTGAGACGACGTTTGAAGCGACAACTGCTCTAGCATTTTTTAAAGACGTTTTTTAACTTGATAAAGGTGTCTGCGAAGATTTCTCTGACCACTGTGTGAAAAAATGTTTCTACGGGAGACATTGGACGCTTCGTGTGACCAATGTCTAAATTTAATAAAGTGGGGTATCCGAGAACACCCCTAATTTTGTGTGGAAGGATGATGACGTCTGCACACTGCGCGATATTGCTCAGCACCACCAACGAATGATGGTCCTGGGTTGTATCTCCAATTGAATGGCGCTTCAACAGTTGTTCCGTAAGTGTCACGGCAAACGACGCAACGCGCTTTTAGAAATGTGATGTCGTCCGCTACTGGGAACAGTGTGTCGAGCTCACCAATTCTTTTTAAATGCTCCGTTGATATGAGACCACAAATAATGACGTGAATGCCAGCTTTAATGTATTCGCGAATAATTGGGAGTAACCCAGAGTACCAATGGCCCTCATCAATGCCAATGACGTCATAGTCAGCTATCTCGGAAGAACTCGGAAGGTTGGTGATTAACTTCGCAGGTAAACTGTCTGATCCAACAACAATGGTCTGACGATGTGTGGAGAACGCGTGGTCAGTTCGCCTAGTGTCGCCTGTGTTGTTCATGTAGAGGACTTTGAGCCCTGACTTACTTAACGTGATTAACCTACGAAGAGTCTCTGTTGTTTTTCCTGCAAACATGGGACCAATCACGATTTCTAGTTTACCGACTTTCTTCATGATTACTATACCTCCAGAGAAATGTTCTCTCCTGTTGCGGCAACTGTTGTTCGTTGTTAAATATCCGCTGGAGCTCTAAGTTTCTAAGATGGGACCTCGAGCTCTCGTGTCTCAAGCGATGCATTGGGTTGTTTGTGGTCACACCGCATGGGTAACACACGTACACGTCGTGCGCGTGTGCGAAGCTTTGATGGGTGGATGAGCGTATGTGGTCCTCGATGTCGTCCGCACTCAGTATATCGTTACACCCCACCATGCAAACGTTAACGTCACGGTTCGCGGCGAGCTCTAGCCACGTTTTGAGTTTGGTCAGGCATGGTCTCCATAGAAGGATTGTTAAGAACACTTCAAGGTAGTTACCGAGTAATGTAGCGGTGGACTCACAAGGGTTACCTAAGTAGTCACCACCCGCTAACACAAGACGCTTGAATGGTAAGTAACACCACACGGGGATCTCGTTAGCTAAGTTATTAACCCACCAGTTGGCTGTGTCTTCTTGAAGATTGATCCAAGCCTCGTGAACACGCTTTGTGGTGAGAGTCTGAGCGTTGAACCGTTTTGGTGACTCCTCATTTTTACTATAGATGTCGTGCAACGTGAAAGCTGACAAGTACTCTTTTAAGACGTTAGGTCCAGAGGTGTCTTGTGGGATAGACACATTGATAAAGTGATCTCTCCACATGTCTGCAATCTCCGCTTCGCTAACCTCTCAGGCTCGAGTCATTATGTTATACTCCCAGAAAAAATCCTAATTTTTAGTGCGTTTGGTCTGGAACTGTGAGACACCTGTGAGGTCAACTGTGAGACACCTGTGAGGTCATCTGTGAGTAAGATAACACGTGATAGTGTATTAGATGGTTGAAGACCCACAGACGGCTGTTGAAGCGAAGATCACAACTGATGTGAAAAGCGTTAAGGTGAAGGACCCAAAGCGTGTCGCTGCTGGTAAAAAGTTGGCTGAGATATCGAAAGCTGCGAAAGAAAAAAAAATGCGCGAAATGATAGTTAGCGAAGAACAGAGTGGTGAGTGGAGCTATGGTTACATTGTCGGAACACTTGGTGTTATCATTGCTGCTGCTTCGTTATGGCACACAATTAGTAGTGAAAAAGAGACACAATTAGAACTTGTGAGTACCACACCAGCTAGTGTGTCAGAGAACCACAAAACTCGTCGTCCAGCGTTAGACACATTTGATTCTTAAACAAAACACACGACAATGTATATGGCTGCGATCGATCGAAAAGAACTTATGAACGAATTGTACGACGCGCTACTTGTTACGACTGGTGCTGTGGCAGTGAGTATGATTTCTAAAAGGGCTTTGGGAGAACCATTGGGAACACCAGAGACTGTGAAAGGCACAGTGAAACTTGCTGCAGCTGTTGGTGCAGGAACGCTGTTAGTAAAATGGCTGCAATCAAAAAAGTGGATACCGACAGATCCATTCAAATCAACGTAAGTTAATGGTGAGCGTTGTGGCTGGAGGGATTTTTAATGCAGTGGCTTTCGCAGGCGCTGGCTTTATGTTTTCAAAGTTTAATCACACAGGCTACGAAGCCGAGATGAAAAGGCATAACCATGCGTTGGAGCAGTTAGCCAGCGCGAAAGAAGCGTGGTATGAGAATGAGGTCGCCAAGAAAGATAAGATCCAGCGTTTACGGCAAATGCTCTCAGACGCTAACGCTGACATTAATAACACAAACCATGCGTTGGAAGAACTTAGAAGCGTGATGACTATTCAGTACAGCGGACGAGTGTTCACTGACCTCCCGAGGGTCGCGGATTACTACCAACCGAGTGCGGAAATGAAGGAATACCAATTATTGTTTGTTAGCGCGCTAGGTTTGGGTAGTGGAATAGTAGTGTGGGTGCTAACTCAATAAAAAAATGTTGGGGTAGTATAAGAGTGATGGACAAACTTATGAGGCAGATGAGCTATGGTTACACAATTGACGAGATCGCGAACGAGACGCAAACTGAGTGTGGAGACACCCTCAGAATTTACTACTGCTCGGATTGTGACGTTGTGAAAAACATGGCCAACTGTGGTGGGTACGCGTGTCCAAAGTGTGGCGACACCGAATGGGGTTACACTCAGAGTTATAGCGACATGAGGCTCACACGACTAAAAAGCGTTCACAAACGGTCTTGGTGGATGGGGAGGAGACTACGGAACGTTGTGAAGGGTGAGCACCTTGAGTTGATAAAAGAGGACTTCTTGAAAGTTGTCAATGCGTTGTACTCGTGCAATTTGATAAAGGGTAGAAACGTCAGCAGATACGGGTACTACATTATTAGGTTGTGTCATAGAAGACGAGTCAAGACACTCGAGAAGGTGTCAGACCTCAAAGACGGGAAGGTGAAAGACTTGTTCGACGATAATTTGTTTGGGGTGGTGTACCCAAAACTAGGATGGTGTGAAAGTGGCGACAATTATTACGACGAGTGGTTTAGGAAAAAACAAGTGTAGTATATAGAAGTCAATGAGTCGGACCGTGAAAAACCCACTGACAAAAAGACGGGCGCATAAGACGAGTGCAGCCGTTGTCAATTCACTAACAGATAAAGCGACCAACGTTCACGGCTTTTTTAGAGACCAAGAAACACAACCTGTAGTCGAAGACCTCACACCGTCAACGCATCCGTTAGATCAATCGTTGTGGCTGGAGGAATATTTAATGCAGTTGTCTCCGCAGGTGGTGGCTTTATGTCTTCAAAGTTTTAACCACTAAGGCTACGAAGCTGAGATGAAAAGACATAACCATGCGTTGGAACAGCTGGCCAGTGCGAAAGAAGTGTGGTATGAAAATGAAGTCGCTAAAAAAGATCAGATTCAGCGTTCGCGACAACAGCTCTCAGACGCTAATCCCAAAACTAGGATGGTGTGAAAGTGGCGACAATTATTACGACGAGTGGTTTAGGAAAAAAAACAAGTGTAGTATATATAGAAGCCATGGGCGACGTCACAGAAAACTCACTTGTTAGAAATGGTGCAGCTGTTGTAAATCCACTAACAGGTAGAGCAGTCAATGTTCGTGGGCGAGTCTACAACCAACTTGTTAGAGACGGTGTTTTTAGCGACACGACAAATGTCAGTACTATTAATCCTCTGACAAACAGGCGAGCTAACGTTGGCAGTCGGACGCACACCCGTCTTGTTAGAAACCAGGAAGCGCAACCCACAGTTGAAGACCATAGCCCACGGCTGTTGGATCGAGCACTGAGAGGGTTCACAAGGTCTTATGGAGTCGAGGTAATTGACGACAGAGACATCAATCAGGTAAACGGCAGTAGAAGCGCTGTCATCAACCTCTTGAGACGTGAGTTGGGTGAGACCAACGGAATGAAAGTGGTAGAGACAGTTAAGGTCACTTTTGAGAAAGTCCTAGAGCGTGATAAGACCACATACAAAACTGCCTACTTTAACAGCGAAACGTTTGTCGTCATTAATGAGCGTGACATTGAAGGTGTTGCCAACCGTGGATCGGAGCAGATTTTAACGCGGATAGCTGGGTGGTTATCTGAGGGGTCTGGATGGACTATCGACAAAATAGACGCACACTACGTTAATGTCGCTATTTACAGACCTTTGCATGGGAGTAGCTACATTGTGTTGCCAAAGGAGCTGCGCAACAGTATGAAGGGCTTGGTAAACGTAAATAACGATGATGGACAACGAGTGCTTTAGATGGTGCCACCTCGCACACAAGTTTCCTGTTGGAAAAAACTCTGACAGAAACGTCAAAGTACGCTAGGCATGTCGGTGAGCTGAACTATGACGGAATTGACTTCCCAGTCACACTCAAAGATTACAACAAGATCGAAAAGGCTAACGAAATTAGCATCAACGTTTTTGGGTACGAAAGTAAGCAGCCATTCCCTGTGTACGTTTCTAAGGAGACGTATCCTGACCATATGGACCTACTGTTGATAACTAATGACGTGGGCAACAAGCATTATGTGTACATTCGCGATTTCGACAAATTCATGTACCGTCAGACAAAGTATAAGGCGAGAAAGCACTTTTGTAGGTATTGTTTGCAGTGTTTCACCCGTGCGGACGTGCTTGAAAGTCATATTGAAGTGTGTTTGGTCATTAATGGGAAGCAAGCTATTAAAATGCCACAAAAAGGCGCGAGAGTAAAATATGAGAATTTTAGCAGACAATTAAATGTACCATTTGTGGTGTATGCAGACTTCGAGGCTATCACACAGAAGGTGCACACAACAAAAGCTGTCAAGCGAGAGTAGCTACACAAATGCTTACCAGAGACACGTTGACTGCGGTTATGGGTATAAATTAGTTTGTTGCTACGACAACGAGTACAGTAAGCCAGTAAAAGTGTATCGCGGTGAAAACGCAGTCAACAAGTTCATTGGGGAGATGTTAGAAATTGTCGAATATTGTAAAGAGACATCTGAGAGTCACTTTAACAAAGAGATGATACTGACTGATGACGATAAACAAAACTTTGACGAGGCTAAGAGTTGCCATATTTGCAGTGTTGAGTACACTAGTGCTGACGTTAGAGTGAGAGACCACACAGTAATTTTAGTAGAGCCATTTTGGCCCCAAAAATGGGGCCAAAATTTTGACCCTGAGGTGGCCCCCATTAATAGGGCCGTTTTGGCCCCCTTGCACTAGGGCCAATTTTGGCCCTTATTTTGGGGCTGTTTTGGTCCTTTTTGTAGGGCTGTTTTGACCCAAGATGGCACCATTTTTGTAGGGCTGTTTTGACCCAAGATGGCACCATTTTTATAGGGCTAATTTTGGCCCCCTTGCACTAGGGCCAATTTTGGCCCTTATTTTGGGGCTGTTTTGGTCCTTTTTGTAGGGCTGTTTTGACCCAAGGTGGCACCATTTTTGTAGGGCTGTTTTGGCCCCCTTGCACTAGGGCCAATTTTGGCCCTTATTTTGGGGCTGTTTTGGTCCTTTTTGTAGGGCTGTTTTTACCCAAGATGGCAACCATTTTTATAGGGCTGTTTTGGCCCCCTTGCACTAGGGCCAATTGTGGCTCTTATTTTGGGCTGTTTTGGCACCCATAAAATAGCATTATATTGTACCCTTTTTGGAATAGTTTTAGTCATCAGGATCTGTTTTACAGGGCCATCTTAAAAACTAAAAACAGTGGTAATTTATGCTGGAGGGCTGTCCTAATAGAGTGGCTGTCTTAGCAGGCTATGCTATGACCCACAAATGTATCATTAGAAAGCGTTTCGTTTACCTGAGCCTCCCCAAAAAACTGATCCTTGTACAATAATTAGCAGAACGAGTAACAAATATATTGTATTTCAAATCACAACAACTGTGTTACATACAAACTAATGTAATGGAAAAAAGATGGCCTCCTACTACTTTACAGTCCTGAAAACATTTAACCTATTTTATATACAACTATACAAGTAATTCATATATTTATTACTGTATATACATGACAAAATTATCACATTCTAATTGGTGGAGAGGAGTGCAATTATTTTGTTAATTGCACTGCATTATTTTGTTAATTGCACTGCAATTAATTTGAGAATAAAATTCAAAATGGTGGTTATTATATACTGGAACGTTTTCCAGTTTCCACTACTTGTCATACACAAATATAACTCAAGTCACAAAACATGGTGATTTTTAAGTCATGTCATGTACATAATAAATAAGTAAGCATATGATTTTGCTTGAGAAATTAAGAATTTACACTATGCATGATATTTGAAAAGTATGCCAAATAGCATTGCCTATCGGCTCATGCAATTTTGGCACAATTTTCAAATATCTACTTGTAGAGTAAATCCTTAATTGCACTTGCTATCATGATTACCTAAATTAATAATAACAACTAATGCATCGTTATTTTTTAAAAAGATTCCAACTACTTTACATTTGTAAGTACACCAATAATGATCTTGACTGAAACAGGACATTTTTCTGGCACAATTCCCATTAACACCATGTCCAGAAAACAGTAAATGTTTTTACCTATTTTGTGTTCCACATTTAATATAAGGTTGATACACTGCTTAGTAACATCTTTTGCTAGCAACAGGATTTGTTCTTTAACCACATTGTCCAATGACTGCTCATCCTGTAATTAAAAGCCATATATTCAGTTAGATATCAGTCTTATACAAGAAAAGGTAACAAACAGAACCTGGAAAGAAGCATTTATAGGTGCTGGTCATTTTAAAAATGCACAACATTGGTAGTGACATGAGGCCAAGTTGATCAAGTAGAAGTCACCTACCCAATTTGTCCCAGGAAATATTGATGAACTCGGCCTCAGTCTCTACCAATACTGTGTGTTTTGAATAACTTGCCTCCTGTAATTAATCCCCTAGTAGTGATCGCCCTGAGAACTCCTAGGGATATTAAATTAGTGCCAGTACATATTGTTACAGTACTGGTAATACTAGTGATTAAGAACTCAATGGGAACCTTGTCATTATGTATCTTAGGTAGCAGTATACATATATAAAGTAAATGGTTTGAACCTAGGAGTATCATAAGATGTGTGAAGTTGATCGTCCAGGTTGTTGTAGTCTTGAGAAAGACTTGTGACTGACGTTTCGACGGCCTCAGCGGCGGTCATCTTCATATTCACACACATATACAAACATACTGTATATACTATATCCATGGTTGAATTAACAGAGTGCTATATGCATATAACACATTGGTTAGGTGCAATATGAAATCTCTCTCTAAATTACAGTGGGAAATTGCATATAATTTCCCCAAACTAATTAACCAAACACTGTGTAATAAATTGAACTGCACGACTGGCAAAAATACACAAGCACACACTAACCACTGAACTATGGTAGCTTGGCAACATATTCATTATATACAATGGTGGAAATGCCAATGAAGTGAATGGGTTTATTACCGAGAATATTTGGCATTTATTCCCAATGAATAGTGTATTGAAAGGAAAATTGTGAGTGTGAATATAAATTAATTTTATACATAGATAGATAGAGTAAATATTTAGTCAGGATAAAACACTTCAGAATTTACAATATTCTGTTGCAACTAATTATTCAGGATAAAACGCTTCAGAATTTACAATATTCTGTTGTGAATGTCTATCAATATTCGAAGTGGAAAATAATATGCTGTAATTACTGATTACAGTATTATTAGTATAAATATAATAGAAATTTTGATTATATAATAGAAATTTTATAATATTAATATAATATAAATTTTGATGGGTTTGATTCCAGACAGAAGCCCAAGAAGGTCTTATAGTTGCAGGATTCCAGTCTTAATCTAATTAATGGAGTGTAAATGCCAAATATTCTCAGTAAAATATCCATTCACTTCATCGGCATAGCACCATCATATAATACTGAACTTGTTGGCAAGTTCCTGTCAAGGGCCTCCATAGTTTAGTCAGTTGGGGCACTGACCAGTTCATAATTTCTCAGGGTTGTGGCTTTGATTTCCAGCCAGAAGGCCTTGAAGTTCGATTTTTAACAACCCATCTTAGTTCAGTGTCAACACTTTCATAATCAAGTGCCAACCAGATTCTCTTCAAGATCATATAAACAGTAATGGAGCACTTTCCTTCAGGGTTTTAACTGACTCATAAGATCTTTGTCAGCAAAAAAGCTGTTTTACTTATAAAGGTCTTATGAGCAAAATACACAAGCACACACTAACCAACTGAACTATGGTAGCTTGGCAACATATTCATTATATACAATGGTGGAAATGCCAATGAAGTGAATGGGTTTATTACCGAGAATATTTGGCATTTATTCCCAATGAATAGTGTATTGAAAGGAAAATTGTGAGTGTGAATATAAATTAATTTTATACATAGATAGATAGAGTAAATATTTAGTCAGGATAAAACACTTCAGAATTTACAATATTCTGTTGCAACTAATTATTCAGGATAAAACGCTTCAGAATTTACAATATTCTGTTGTGAATGTCTATCAATATTCGAAGTGGAAAATAATATGCTGTAATTACTGATTACAGTATACAGTATTATTAGTATAAATATAATAGAAATTTTGATTATATAATAGAAATTTTATAATATTAATATAATATAAATTTTGATGGGTTTGATTCCAGACAGAAGCCCGAGAAGGTCTTATAGTTGCAGGATTCCAGTCTTAATCTAATGAATGGAGTGTAAATGCCAAATATTCTCAGTAAAATATCCATTCACTTCATCGGCATAGCACCATCATATAATACTGAACTTGTTGGCAAGTTCCTGTCAAGGGCCTCCATAGTTTAGTCAGTTGGGGCCAAGCGCGAAAATCCGTGTCTGAAAGTGGGGGGGATGACTGCATCGTTTGCGGAAAGTCAGAAGGGGATAATCATACATTGGTCAAAAAGTGGGGGGGATACATCCCCCCCGTCCCCCCCAGGATTGACGCCCTTGGTTGGGGCACTGACCAGTTCATAATTTCTCAGGGTTGTGGCTTTGATTTCCAGCCAGAAGGCCTTGAAGTTCGATTTTTCACAACCCATCTTAGTTCAGTGTCAAACACTTTCATAATCAAGTGCCAACCAGATTCTCTTCAAGATCATATAAACAGTAATGGAGCACTTTCCTTCAGGGTTTTAACTGACTCATAAGATCTTTGTCAGCAAAAAAGCTGTTTTACTTATAAAGGTCTTATGAGCACCTGACGAAAGCGGATCAATATAAATGTTTCATTCCATTCTTCATTAAAATACCAACAGCGACTCACTCGACGAATATACAATGGCGCCCACTGGTGCATGAAATACAGACTTAAGTATTATTAAACACTAAGAGAGCATTAGATTATCGCCAAAGTCGTGAACAATTTGTATACAACTCACCAGTGATAGCAATGACGCGTCCAAAATACGCTTTCCAGCCACCTTTAGGCGGTTTTGACACCAGGTTTGCCAAACAACAGTCAGTCAACACAATGCCTTCTAATTTCTTCGTATTAACGAGAATACTCTTTATATCCCGAACGAAATCTTCAGTGAGCATAGTCGTCTCGTTGATATAAATCCAGTAGATAAACACGTATTACATCTCGCTTCTAGATATGTTTCATACGTCAAATAAAGTTTTAAAGTTGTATATAAAAGCAGAAAAGCTTCTCTTCGAAGATTAGATGTCAACGTCCCGAATACGAAATATGCGCCATAACATCACGTGTCACTCCGATCACGTGCTATGTTAGGGAATAAGTACCGGTGGTATTTTGATACCATTTTCCAAAATGCGAGAGGATTTCAGTATTATTAATGGTAGTTTATTTCATTATTGAACGTGATTGTGTGTTATCAAATAATGCCAAACTACAATATGCATGCCCTACGTTGGAAGTGAAATTTAATCAAATTCAATAATTTTCGTGCGTTGCGTATGTCGGGTAGGACGATTAACCCGGTCCATTCGGCATATTTGTTCCCAGACCCCTTTGGTCACGGCCACATATAGCCAACATGGCGGATTCCTGGTATCAGATACAAATATCTAATAGACCAGTATTTATTTAAAGCAGATATCAGATACAAATATCTATAATAGACCAGTATTTATTTATTTATTTTATTTACAAGATTTGCCAGACGATAAACACATACAAGATGAAAAAGCTATAGTGATTGACAAATAAATTGACAAATAAATATACAGCCGGAGACTTGACCCCTGACCCCAAACAGCCCATGTTCGAAAAAATCCAAAATGTCTTTCCGGCACACTGCAGACGTACTGTATGAGATACTTAGAACTGTTTGCCTTGTCGGTACAGCTCATGTATGTTTGTTCTGTTTTGGCCCCTATTATTGTTCTGTTTTGGCCCCAATAGGGGCCAAAACAGCTTGGCCCTAATAGGGGCCAAAACAGCCCATGTTTCAAAAATCCAAAATGGCTCGAAAAGTAGGGGGCCGATATAGCCCTTGAGGTACTGAAACAGCCCTTGAGATTTGTTTTGGCCCCTGCTTGGGGCTGTTTGAAAAAGCCAAAGTGTCTTGCCAGCACACTGTAGTAATGTGTGACATAAGGTGTACAGCCAAGAACTGTGCACCTTGTTAGTAAAACCCATGCTTGTTCTGTTTTGGCCCTAATAGGATCCAAAACAGCCCATGTTTCAGAAATCCAAAATGGCTCTGTGGGGCCAAAACGCTTCCTACTTGGCCAAAACAGCCCTTAAAATAGGGGCTGATGTAGCTCCTGAGGTACTGAAACAGCCCTTGTGTTCTGTTTTGGCTCCTGCTTGGGGCCAAAATGGCCCATGTTTGTAAAAGCCAAAATGGCTCCTAGGGGCCAAATTGGCTCTCTTAAAATTACTGTGCACTGTCACGTGTTAGGTGAGTACAGAGGGTCTGCGCATCGTGACTGTAATGTGAACTTTAAGTTGACTGATAAAATACCTGTGATCTTTCATAACTTGCGCGGCTACGATAGCCATTTCATTATGCAGGAGATTGGCAAGTTTGGTCAAGACATAAATGTGATACCGAACAACATGGAGAAGTACATGGCGTTCATGCTTGGAAAAAACTTGGTGTTCTTGGACAGCTTTCAGTTCATGGGTAGCTCTTTGGACAACTTGGTGAAGAACCTACCAAGAGACGCTTTCAAATACACGTCAGAAGTGTTTCGTGAAACAGGGTTAGCACTCATGACAAGAAAGGGGGTCTACCCCTATGACTACATGGACTCCTTTGAGAAATTCGATGAATGCGAGTTACCCTCTAAAAAAGACTTTTACAGCGTTCTGAACGACGAGCATATTACGGAAGAAATGCATGAGCGCGCCATTGACGTGTGGGACTACTTCGACGTTGAAAATATGGGTGGGTATCACGACCTGTATTTGAAAAGTGATGTGCTCTTGCTCGCCGACGTTTTTGAGAACTTTAGAAAGACATGCCATCGTGAGTACAAACTAGACCCGTGTCACTATTTCACATCACCTGGATTGGCTTGGGATGCTATGTTAAAGATGACTGGAGTGGAACTCGAACTATTGTCCGACATTGACATGTTCCAGTTTGTAGAGTTAGGCATGCGTGGTGGTGTGAGCTACATATGTAACAGACATGGTGTGGCGAATAATAAATATATGAAGGGGTATGACAAAGAGCGAGAGTCGAAGTATTTGATGTACCTTGATGCCAACAATCTGTATGGATGGGCGATGAGTCAAAGTTTACCTACGGGTGGCTTCAAGTGGTTGACTGAGAAAGAGATAAAAAAAGTTAATCTATGCGACTATCACGACGGTAGTAAAAAGGGTCTGTTGCTTGAAGTCGACTTGGAATACCCAGACCATTTGCATGACCTACACAACGACTACCCGGTGGCTCCTGAGAAGATGGAAATAACTGTCGACATGTTGTCAGAGTACTGCACGAAAATTAAAAATAAGTTTAATGTGAGTGTTGGCGGTGTGAAGAAGCTGGTGACTAATTTGATGAACAAAAAAAAGTATGTGTGTCACTATAGAAATCTGCAGTTGTATGTAGATCTTGGATTGAAAATCAAAAAGGTGCATAGGGTCCTACAGTTTGACCAGTCCAAGTGGTTGGGTAAGTACATTGACTTTAACACAGTCAAAAGAACCGCGGCTAAGAACGCTTTTGAGAAGGACTTTTTCAAGTTGATGAACAATAGTGTGTTCGGAAAAACGATGGAAAACTTGAGGAAGCGTGTGGATGTAAGATTAGTGACCACCGAGAAAAAGTTAGAAAAGCTTGTCTCGAAGCCGACGTTTGTGTCTTGCAAAATATTTAGCGAGAACTTAGTCGCTGTCCACAAAGTCAAAGAAAACGCTGACATTAAATAGACCCGCATACGTGGGTATGTGCATACTAGACTTGAGCAAAACGCTGATGTACAATTTTCACTATAATTATATTATGAAAAAGTACTCTAGCGACACCTGTAGATTGCACTTCACTGACACTGACAGTCTGTTGTACTCAATCAAAACTGGCGACGTTTATTCCGACTTCATGGAGGAGCGCGAAAAGTTTGACAATAGCGATTACCCTGCAGACAACCCGTTCGCTTTCAAAGAGAATAAGAAAGTTATTGGCAAGATGAAAGACGAGTGCGCTGGAACACCAATTATCGAGTTCGTTGGGTTGCGTAGTAAAATGTATAGCTATTTGAAAGAGGATGGGGGTGGTGGGAAAACCGCTAAAGGCATTAGAAAGAATATAATTAAAAAAGTGATCAAGCATGAAGATTATAAAAGTGTGCTACTCGAGCAGAAACAGTTGCGACACACAATGAAGACCATTAGAAGTGTCAAACATCAGCTAGGTAGTTATGAAATTAATAAAGTGTCGCTATCCTGTTTTGATGATAAACGATACCTTTTAGAAAATGGTATTGACTCCTATGCGTATGGTCACAAAAACATTGAAGTGAGAGGCGACAAACGCTGAAAATAGTGAGCAAACGGACTAATCTATTATTAACAGGTGGCAATTTTATCACGCGTGAGACACTTTTACGACACATAAATTTGTGAAAATGTGATTTGACAAATTTGTGAAAATGTTGAAACGACACTTTCTATTTTTTAAATGTGATTTGACAAATTTGTGAAAATGTTGAGATGACGCTCTCTATTTTTAAATGTGATTCGACAAATTTGTGAAAATGTTGAAATGACACTTTCTATTTTTTTAATATGTGAGACCGCTCGCACCACATTTTTTTTAACACGCGAAAATGTTGAAATGACACTTTCTATTTTTTCCTAAATGTAATTTGCGAGAATTTTGAAACGACACTCTCTATTTTAAAATATGACTGAAATAACACTAAATTTAGTGAAAATTGTGATTTGGTATAAATTTGGTGTTGTTTCGCTAGTCTCGCATGTGTTTGACATCAATTGAGTAGAAAACGGGAGGGGTGTTTAGCTCGATTAACGATTGCTGTAGTAGTATAGAGAACAGGGTTGTGGGCTTATTCGATGTTTTCCGATGTTTTCCGTAAACGTAGATTTACCGAAACGACACTAAATTTTGTCGAATCGTGATTTGTTATAAATTTGGTGACGTTTTGGTATTTATACTCACAGCTGACATCAATTGAGCCCGCAGCCCTGTTCCCTATACTACTCCTATCGAGATGCTGGTAATGTATCAGTCAAATCCAAGCATGCCCATCCCCCCTCCCCCCCCCCCCCCGGCCAACCCCCGGGCATTTGACATTTTTTTCCAAAATGCTGCTAATTTCCCACAGTGGGGATGAAATGCAGGTGCAAATGCCCCGCGATGGGGCAAAAAATCTGTGGCAAATCCCCGGCCCTGGGTGAAACATGAAAGCAATAACAGCAATATTCAGTGTTTTCAAATATCAAATTATTCAAAATATCAAAATATGTCATTCTGCTAAATGTGTCCCCCGCGCGCGGTCAAGGTAGTCTTTAGTCTTCCCGCGCGGCCATAAACGACATCGTACATGTTTTCGAAAACAAGAGCAGTCTGAGTCATGGATGAAGCTTTGAAATCGATATTTAAAATTAAAAGAAATTGAATTTATTGTAATTGAATTTTAATCAAGTACCAAAAAGCCATGAACAAACAACAAAACAAATTCTGTTTTTAATTGACAAAAAAGTCCGTCGGACAAAATGTCCGACAAGTCGTAACATTGATCGGACATTTGTATTTTCTCGTCGGACAATGTCCGATGTCCGACGGTTAAATCGAGCCCTGCCGTAGGCTGTAGACTTAAACTCCTCCATGATCGAATCACACTCGAACAACAACACGTTTTGTAAGTGTAGCAATGCTATGGGGGGAGTGGCAAATCAATTGTACCTGCCCCCCACTGCCTTTTGATGCTGTCCAAAGGGAACGAGGCTCATATTACCGTATTATCTAATGCCCGACCCCCGGTGTCCCGGGGGGGGGATGGGCATGGTTGGATTTGACTGATACATAACACACTTTAAAAGTTGAATAAACCATCAAAATCAGGCTCTCCGCCATTTTCAATATGGCCGTGACGTCGTCGTATTTCTTTCTGCTGTGCTACCAGTACCTATGGTATAGCATGCATGTATTTCCCAGTTGTGCTTGTAATTAGCGATTATAAAAGACAAGTAACGCTGAGAAGAAGCTTAATTTATTTTCATTTCCGCCAGCACTTTACACAGCAAATTACGTCAGATCCTTTGGCAGAAGATAGATAGATAGATAGTTTATTAAATTTAAAAATTACAGCCCTAATTACAAAAGCTGAATTGTATTTAAACTTTACAGTGTCTGATTAATATAAATATTTCAGAGATATGAGCTATAAAAATGTAAGAAATTAATTTATCTATTATAAAATATATAATATTGTTACACTAATCACTAAGAGTTTGTTTTAAAATGCCATTATAAAACGGTTTTTAAATCTCTTCGTTTTGCACACTGGGTTGTTAAAGGTACTCTTTCTTCTCAGATTCATAACAGACTCATTTTGGCCTGGTAATAACACGTGTCATTTGTGAGATGTGTTTTGCTGGTGTACAAGGAAACTAAACCAGCAGCCTCTAATGCATTCAGATATGATGTGAGAAGATAATACGAAGAGCTCGTTTTTGAAGTTTCTCCAAATCTTCTGACAGATATTGAGTGAGAGAAAAATGAAAAACTGGACAGGCATACTTACTCAGGATTTATGGTGAAGGAAAATTTCGAGTGTTGGAATATATACATTTTAAGACCAAACCGGGACCAGTTGCGAAAAATGCAACTTTAAGGCGTTTCCGGTTTCCTAAAGCACAGTACGTATGAACAACTGCACACAATCAGGTAATCAGTGATCGCATTTTTAGGGGAGGATCCCCGGGAAAATGTTGAAATCTAGAAGCTCGGAAAGACAATTTGCAGCAATTTGAACAAACTTTTTCCATCAATTCTACAGCGAGCATATTTCAAATGAATCCAAGCTTACATGCTGCCTCTTACCAAGTGCCGTCATTTTTCGCGCCTATTACTGACAGAATGGTCTGGGAACCAATCTAACACTCGCGTAGCCAATCTCGTTCCCAGAGCCTGCGCAGGCTCTGGGAACAATATTGTCGCGTGACAAGGGTTTAGGGGTTGGCTAACACTTCAGGCCACACCCGTTTGTAAAATCTCGTGTAGATGATCACCTTAAGTAGCTTCTCTCCTAGCCTCTGGCTGCGCTGCCCTGCAAGATCTCTGATTGCCCATTTGCCCTGCCAATTGGTGTTTTTAGTATTTTTGGTGGGGTGTCACACCCCCCCCCCCCACACACACACACCCCCCCCCTTGAGTTTCGCCCCTGCAACAGCGAAAATTGTTGCGACACAAGTTGCTGTAATCGTTGCAGAAAGTAGAATCTAGTTCTCCCATCTGTAACTTGTCTTGCAATTTTCCTCTTTGGCGACTCGATATTCATGCGTATATACCTTGTCACAAACACAAAGATGGCGAACCTTTGCAAGTCAAATTGCACGAAACGTTGCCTAATGTAATACTCCCTTTTATGCAACTGCAACGTAGCAGATTAAGCCATTGAGAGGAACTGCGCGAAGATTTCAGGATGAGATAGATTATAATTTTAATAAAAATGTAAAAACTGAGTGTAGTGCCGAATGTGTATCCTGTTTCATTGTTCATCCTACTTAATGCTTCAAGTGCCTTTATAAAATAACCGGAAGTAAATCAGCGAGAACACGCTATCTGATTGGTTACTGAGCTCAAAAACCGTGCATTATAACTCACTAAAGCATAAGCTGACGTGATTCCTCGCGTAGATTTTGTCGTTTTTGACGGATTTTAAGTAGTTTAAATCACAAAAGAAAGTCAAAGAATAGCTGGATAGAAGGCTAATCATTAATCAAGGTACTAACACAACAGAATAGAATGTTTTAACTGCAACGTTGAGTGCATTTTCATCGCTAAAATCGCCAACGTGTTTTCATCATAGGCTTCCTAGCAACGCACGTAGCAACGTCATTTATAACAGGTAAATCTACATTTTTCATGGCTTTATTGTTAATTTAATGGCCGTTCTTTTATAAAAGAAATAAAAAACTTTGTCTTGTGTGATTATCGAGTTATAATGGCACTCGAGAAGCTAGTAAAACACTCGGCTATCGCCTCGTGTTTTACACGCATCTCTCGTGCCATTATAACTCGATAATCACACGCGACACGTTTTTTATTTCTCAAATAAACCTTCCACAGTATTAAAAGCATATGAAACGAAAAACTCTACTTTGGTACTTCTTTATATTATGCTGAATCTTATGATGGTATCGGTTTTTCAATCGCGATAACAAATCTTCATGACTTGGGTTGCTGTGTCCTCGTGCCCAGATCTCTTTGCGGACCTATGGTATATATAGTCAACGAAATCTCGATTTGTGTAAATTGTCTCTTATTTGTTCAGTTTTATGACGTTTTGTGACGTAGAAGTTTTATCACGTGTATTAAAGTTCCTACCTTTCGGAACTTGTCAACGCTGTGAAGTTTGAACGATCCGTTCTGCCTTTGCAACATTATTTCAGTGAGGAAGTATTCTCTTGTCAAGGTAAAACGACTCACCAAACGGAAATATCTGCAGAACGGAAATATCAGAGATATCTGCGATTTCTTGCCATCACAGCATCACTTGTCGGTTGTTGTGCTGTGTAGCAGAGCACAGAAGACGTCACAGATAATATCCTGCTGATTATCATGATTATTATTATATATTTATCGCTCGTATTGACCACCATATATTACATACTCCACAATGCCAACACATATTTGTCAGAGTAACAATGGCGCGAAAACGTTTCTCGCGAATGTCCTTAGTGCCAGAGCGCCAGAGTATGAACGCAAATGTCCTTAGTCGGCCAGAGTGCCAGTTTGCCAGAGAAAATATTTAATACTCTGGCAGCCAGAGTGCCAGACTATGAACGCAAATGTCCTTATTGCCAGAGCGCTAGTTTGCCAGCCAGAGTATGAACGCAAATGTCCTTATTGCCAGAGCGCCAGTTTGCCAGAGAAAATAATTAATACTCTGGCAGCCAGAGTGCCAGAGTATGAACGCAAATGTCCTTAGTGCATATCTTTGACGATAATACGTCACCGAACTGAAACTCAAAAGCAGTCGCTGCGAGTTTGGAACATTGAAAGAAAGTCTAATCAGAGACAGAATCGTTGCTGGAGTACAAGAGAAGAAGGTACAAGAAAGAATGCTTCGGGAACCAGACCTAACATTAGATAAAGCAATCGAGATCTGCAGGGCTGCAGAACAAACAAAAAAAAAAATCAGAAGAAATGCACTCGACAACGTCTGAAAACAAGATTGACCAACCGACAAGGAACAAGACAAGGCAAACGAAGCGCCAGAGGTAAACAATAACGCCAGATAAAAGATTGTAAATACTGTGGTGGTCAACACGACAAAGGAAATTGCCATGCCTTTGGTAAAACATGCAAAAAATGTGAAAAACGCAATCACTTTGCAAAAGTGTGCCTCTCGAAGAAAGTTGACGAAGTAAATGCCACAAGTAGCAGCCAGTCCAGTGACGAAAGTACGGACAGCTTTCTAATCGACTCCGTCCGAAAAGGAAAAGAAAAGACGAATAAACGCAAGAAAAAACTAAGCAGTATAAAGTCGAGACCTGTGGGAAACAAGATAACAAGAAGACCTGGACTGTGTCGATTTACACATTCGGATTAAATGTCGAGTACAAAATAGATACCAGAGCACAAGTCAACGTAATTCCGCAAAGCTTATTCAAACGCTCACCAAGAAAGCCTAAACTATACGACAAACGAAAGAGAAACTGTTCGCGTATGATGGATCAAAAATTCTAATTGCGGCCGGGTAAGTGCATTCATTATCCGTATGAAACCAAAGGGAACAAAAGACTTTCCAGTACAGTTTTTTGTCGTGCCAATTAAGTCGTCTCCGATCTTGGGACTTGAAACATGTCAACGCCTCAACCTCGTCAAACGGATATCGCAGATTAAACAACAGCCTAAAAGCATTCACGAAGAATACTCAGATGTGTTTGGGGACATTGGATGCTTGTCTGGAGTGCATCATATCAACTTGGCGTCAGAAGCTATCCCTGTCGTACACCCCCCACGTAAAGTAGCATACCTGTTGAGAGATAAGCTCAAGGCCGAGCTAGATCGCATGGAAAAGCACGAAGTTATCGACAAAGTAGATGAACCGACAGACTGGGTAAGTTCTCTCGTCATCGTCGAGAAGCCCAACGGCAAGCTACGCATATGCCTCGACCCGCATGACCTAAACAAGGCAATAAAAAGAGAGCATTGCCCAATGCGAAACGCTGAATCAATCATGGCAGAGATGGCCGATGCCAAGTTCTTCTCCAAATTAGATGCCTCAAGTGGATATTGGCAGATGTCGACGATGAAAGCTCGAAGGTCCTAACTTTTAACACTCCATTCGGAAGATACAAATTCAAGCGACTACCTTTTGGCATCCTGAGTGCAAGCGAAGTTTTTCAAAGATAGCCGAGATAATCGAAGGGGTAAATGGTTGCGCAAACGTCCAAGACGACATAATCGTTTGGGGAAAGAGAAAAAATGAACACGATCTTCGCCTTTCGCAAACGTTAGAAAGAATCACAAAGTCCGGACTAAAGATAAACAAGGAAAAATGCGTTTTTGGAGCAACAGAAATGACCTTCCTTGGCCACATCTTTTCTGATGAAGGTGTGAAAACCAGATCCGGCCAAAGTGAAAGCGATAACGGATATGCCAACACCGACGAACAAGACAGAGCTGCAGAGATTCCTGGGGATGGTCACATACCTCGGAAAGTTTATTCCAGAATTATCGTCCAAGACAACATGTCTACGCCAACTATTAGAATCAAGCGTTGAATGGCATTGGACCGAGCACTAAGATCAAGCCATCGCACAGCTAAAGAACGTAATATCATCAAGTCCAACTCTAAAGTATTACGACCCTAAGTTGGAATTACCATGGTATCAGTGGATGCATCCAAGTTTGGACTAGGAGCCGTCCTACTGCAGAAGCATGAATCCTGGGCCCCAGTCGCTTACGCCAGCAGGTCGTTAACAAAGACTGAACAAAACTACGCGCAAATTGAGAAAGAAACCCTGGCACCAAGGAACACCTGCCAGATGAAATAACGCCATATTTCGCCTTTCGCCATGAAATCAGTGAAGCGAACGGTATCCTGATGAAAAGTACCATCAAGCTTAAGAAAAGAAATAATGAAGCAGAGAATACACGAAGGCCGCCTTGGAATCGAAAAGTGCAACTGAAATTGACTCTGAAGTTTGAAGAATACAAAATAACAAGCTGCAGGTTAACAGAGAGCTAGAATGAAAAACGAAATCAACGAGGATTTCTTCGCACGTTTTGTGCTATTTATTTGCAGTCGAGGAAATATATGAATAGAGAGTTGTCATCAGCTTATCGTCATGCACCTATATTGATAGTCGGATTAATATATATTCTACATGAAGTGAATAGTTGAATGTCAAAATGTTTTATGATTTGAGCTTTGCCTTGATGTTTTATAAAGGTTTATTTGTCAGAAATGCTAATCAGTGTGACGTCATTTACGGCATAATTTCGGACACAATATTCTACTGTTAAAGCAAATTAATCTAACTCAAACGTTGATGATGTACTTGACCGCTATATAGTAAAGATTTTATCAACTTTTTCACTCAAATCGTCAACTAGTCTATCACGCGGAAAGCAGAAAAGAAAGCCAAATGCCGTAAATGACGTCACATCATTAGAATTTCAGTTGAAACAAACCTTTCTATAGCACATCAACGCAAAGCTCAAATATTTTGGCATTCAACTTTTCACTTCATGTAGAATATATATATCAGTAATATCGTATTTGGGGTCATGGGCACTTTAAACATTTACAAAAAGGGAGATG
>JAYKKM010000360.1:9525000-9527500 GCA_035772405.1 Chrysogorgia sp. JL179-B06 | reverse complement strand
AAATGAGCATACAGATGTTCGCCAGGAATGTTCCTTTGTCCCTTGCCATATCTACAAAGACTGCTTTTGTGGTTGTTAAATCTCTTACGAAACGTTGTAATGGTACTGCCAACATACTGCTTATTACATTTAGTACACGATATCAAGTACACGACACCGGAAGAGTCGCAATCAAATGAATGATTAATGAAAAACGTTTGCTCGGATTCCATATCAGTAAATACTCGCCCAACTGAGACGAACTTACATATCTGACAACGGGCTTTACCACAGGCATGCATACCCACCGGCCTCGAAGGGGCTTCACTACAAGGAAGTTTAGCCCTAACTAATTGATCCTTTAAATTACGAGGTCGACGAAAGGACACAAATGGGTTGTTAGAAAATATTTCGCTAGTATTGGAGCAAACTCGCAAGAATAGGCTGAAGTTCGGTTAAAATAGATGAAACCTTGGACAGAGAGGGATGAAAATCAAGAACCAAAGGGACGCTGTGTTGTACGGAAGTTTGCTCCAATGATTTAGGTCGGAGCAATTCGCGACGAGATCTACGTTTAACTTTACCAATTTGCGAATCAAGAAATTTGGCCTTATATCCCTTCTGTAAAAACCAAGATTTCATTTCCTCAGATTTCCTTTCAAAGCTGCTCTCATTACTACAAATCCGTCTTATACGAAGAGTCTGACTAAAAGGAATAGCCCGTTTAATATGACCAGGGTGGCAAGATTTGCTATCTAGATACTGGTGTGTGTCGGTGGGTTTACAATATAAATCAGTGGAAATATTGCCGCTATCGACACTTACCATAACGTCTAGAAAGCAAAGGGAACTGTCCGAAATACACGATGTAAATTTAATAGTAGCATGAAATGAATTAAGAGAGTTCAAAAACTGATCAAGTAAGGCACGGCCACTGGTCCAAATCATGAAAATATCATCTAAATAGCGCCACCAGAGCTGGGGTTTAAGAGCAATGCTACCCAAGAATTTGCATTCCAGTTCACTCATGAATATATTAGCATAGGCTGGTGCAAACTTGGTACCCATGGCCCGTGCCAAGCTTCTGATGAAAAATGGAGCCATCAAATTCAAAATAATTGTTTTCCAAGACAATGCGAGCAAGGTCAACTAATTCTGATGTGGGAATATTAGCATTGTCACGGTTGTTAAGAATATTAGACAATGCTTCCAAACCCTCCAAGTGAGGGATGTGGGAATACAAACCCACAACATCAACAGTAACCAGCAAAGCATTATCTGGGAGAGTGCTCACACCTCAAGTTTACGTAAAAAATGAGACGTATCTTTGATGTATGACGCAATGCCTTGAACTAAAGGTTGAAGGTGGAAATCTAAAAATTCAGATATCCTTTCAGAAGGCATACCACAATTTGAAACTATAGGCCTACCGGGAATTTCTCCTTTAACCAGGCTCTTATGTATTTTGGGCAGTAGGTAAAACTTACCCAATCTGGGATTATCCACTAGCAGGTATTCAAAGCACTTAGCATCAATGTATTTGGAATTAAGCATAGGAGTTAATTTATCACGGATTTGAGAGGTCAAACCAACAGTAGGGTCAGAAGAAACAAGCTCATAAACATGATGGGTCATAAAGCTGTCGAAGGGCCTCTTCACGATAATCTGACACATCCAAAATAACAACAGCCGAACCCTTATCCGCCTGTTTAATAACTATGTCCCTATAACTCTTAAGACTAGAAATGGCTGTTTTCTCAGGCAAAGACAAATTACTGTAGTTATGACCTCTCTCATCCAAAGCGAGCAAACGTTTTTCAAGTTCCTCAAGATATAAATTAAGAGCTGGTTCAGAAACTGGGGGATTCCAATTGGATTTTTTCTTAAATTTAAAATGGGAAGCATCGACAGTATTTGTCGCAGGATGCCTATCATGAAAATAAAATTTACACTTGAGTCTTCTCGCAAATTCAACAAGATCTTTTTTTAGTTGAAAACGGTTGATGGATTTAGGTGTAGGGCAAAAATTTAAACCCTTAGCCAGCACGTTAATTTCCACTTGGGAAAAAAGACGACTAGAAAAATTAAAAACATTACTAGGAAAAATTACATTACCATTACGGTCTAAATTTTCAGTAGCTTCAAGATAACGTGAACTACGTTGTATGGGCGAAATACTCAACGGATCATCGTTTGCTTCTTCACTTGCGTCTTTCCTCACCTCTTCGCTCGTTTCCGGTGGTGGGTATGCATGCCTGTGGTAAAGCCCGTTGTCAGATATGTAAGTTCGTCTCAGTTGGGCGAGTATTTACTGATATGGAATCCGAGCAAACGTTTTTCATTAATCATTCATTTGATTGCGACTCTTCCGGTGTCGTGTACTTGATATCGTGTACTAAATGTAATAAGCAGTATGTTGGCAGTACCATTACAACGTTTCGTAAGAGATTTAACAACCACAAAAGCAGTCTTTGTAGATATGGCAAGGGACAAAGGAACATTCCTGGCGAACATCTGTATG